>CAJNDV010019990.1:542-19592 GCA_905221635.1 Symbiodinium sp. CCMP2456 | reverse complement strand
TTAAGGGATCTACAGGGTTCCTTTAAGGGCTCCTTTAAGGGATCTACAGGGTTCCTTTCAGGGCTCCTTTAGAGGATCTACAGGGTTCCTTTGAGGGCTCCGTTAAGTGATCTATAGGGTTTTTTTGAAGGCTCCCGTAATTCAGGGTTCCTTTAAGGGCTCCTTTATGGGATTTATATGGTTCCGTTAAGGGCTCCGTTAAGGGGGCTCCTGTAATTCAGGGTTCCTTTAAGGGCTCCTTGATCAACCCAAATGGTTAAATGTTACCTACTCAACCCCCAAGTATTCGGGGCCCAAAGTATATACTATACTGTTGCATCCAAAGATCCCTTCACGTAATTATCGTCGGGGCCTTAATAATTACCAATACGATTTTGGGGTTCCTTAATATATTTATAGTATAAAAGAGCCCAAACCCTATTCTAATTATTAAGGCCCCTATTTTAACCTGACCACCAGGACTTCCCGTCCCAACTCCAAGAGAGCGAAGTCCGGTAATATGGCTTAAGGCATATTCCTGAATTAAGGAATTTTGGGAAACCCTCCAAAACCCAAGACCCTAGACCCTACACCCCAAACCCTATAAGCCCTAAACCCTACACCCTAAACTCGAAGCCCCAAACAAACAATAAACCCCGAACCCTAAACCCTATAAACCCCAAACCCTTAAGCCCCCAAACCCCTAAACCCAACCTGCAAACCATGAAAAGCCCCAAACCCCGTAACCCCTAAACCCTGTAAATAAACCAAAAAACCAACCCTATCAACTCCCTAAACCCACATTTCCCCCAAAACCCTAAACCCTAAACCCAACTACCCTCTAATAAACCCAAAACACCCACTATAGAGGACCATGAGGGCAGTTGTGGGCCCTCCCTAAACCCTAAACCCTAAACCCTAAACCCTAAACCCTAAACCCTGAACCCTAAACCCAAGGCCTTGAGGCCGACGATGTTGTTGAGCGCCGCAGGAACTCTTCCACTTCCAGCCTCGGCTCTTGGAGGGTCTACTGGGTTTAGGGTTTAGGGTTTAGGGTTTAGGGTTTAGTAGGGGTTTGGGACTTTGGGCTTAGGGTTTATATGTTTAAGGGGTTTAGGGTTTAGGGACTTTGGGTTTAAGGTTTAGGGTTTAGGGGCTTGGGGTTTAAGGTTTAGCGGTTTAGGGTTTAGGGTTTAAGGGTAGGGCCGATTAGGGTTTAGGGTTTAGGGGTTTGGGGTGTGGGGTTTAGGATGTAGGATTCCGGGCTTACCTATATATAGTTTCCATCTTAGCTGCTTTCTTTGGTTGAACCAATATCAAAATTAGAATCCCATAAGGTACCCCTACCCCCCAGAAAAAAGGAACTGCCATGGAGACATATGGAGACTACGTGTAAGTAAAATACTCCTAGGGATTGTACAGTCGTGTGACAAGCTGGCTGGGTGTTTCACGCATTTTGAGGAAGTCAGCCCCGAGACCTCCTGCCAACGCTACCGCAAAGTATTGAAGGGATTTTCTTCATTGAGGCTATGGTTCTGCTTGCGATCCTTAACGTCGCAGGTTTGTGTCAGTATAGGTCCTTTACAGGGAAACCCCCAACCAAGAACAAATCCATACTCTTTCTTCATTGAGGCTATGGTTCTGCTTGCGATCCTTAACGTCGCAGGTTTGTGTCAGTATAGGTCCTTTACAGGGAAACCCCCAACCAAGAACAAATCCATACTCCCCGGTCCCACACGGCAAGATGGCCTCTGCTACGTCACAGGGTGTGTCGAGCGTGGTCTCTGACGGTCGGAATATCAACTTCGGAGCTAATGGGGTACTTCTCTAAATGAGGGTCCCCCTTTTGGGGTCCCCAATACAGTAGGGCACCCGTCAAAAAACCCTAAAAGGGGACTCTAATATGGAGAACTACTCAGTGGTCTGCGCTTCTTGCTGGAGCTGACCGAGAACCGCGCGGTGTCTGTGCCCAACGAGAAGGTGACCTGACGATGCTTGAAAGACGACTGTAGGGGCCCTGAATCATCATCATCATCATCATCATCATCATCATCATGATCATCATGATCATCAGCATCACCCTCGTAATCATCGTCATCGTCGTTATCATCGTCATCGTCGTCATCTCCCTCATCAACATCATCATCATCATCATCGTCATCATCATCGTCATCATCATCGTCATCATCATCGTCATCATCATCATCTTCTTCATGGTAATTACCATCACAATCACCATCATCAGCATCACCATCACCATCACCATCATGATCATCAACAACAACATCATCATCTTCATCTCATCATCATCATCATCATCATTATCGTCATCATCATCGTCATCTCATCATCATCCTCGTCATCATCGTCATCACCATCATCAACATCGTCATCATCATCATCATCATCATCGTCATCATCGTCATCAACACCATCGTCACAATCACCACTGACGATGACGATGATCATCGTCATCATCCGAATAACTGCTGCTCATATGTGGTGAGGTGATGGCTTCTGGTGGTGCTGGTGGTGGCTGTTGGCTGTGTAATGGCGGTGGAGGTGGCCGTGATGGCGGTGGCGGTGCTGGTGCTGGTGGTGCTGCTGGTGGAGTGGCGGTGCGGCCGTGGCGGTGCTGGTGGGACCGATGGTGGCGGTAGTGGTGGTAATGGTCGTCGTCGATGCAGTGGCGGTGGCAGTAGCAACCTTGATGGTGAACACCCATGACAACATCACTGGATAATACACTACTAAAGCTTTGTAGTATTGTAGCTCGAAAGTGAGATGTTCATCTCGCAATGAGTCCTGACTGATTTTGCGCATCTCAAAAGTCGAAGCCTAAACACGAAAACCCTAAACCCTGAACCCTTTCAACTTTGTAACCCTACCCCTTACCCAAAACCCTATATAAGCCGCCCTAAATGCTAAGCCAACCCCGAGACCGGTTCGAATGAAACTGTGAAGCCTACCAGGGTTTAGGGTTTAGGGTTTAGGGTTTTGGGGTTTAGGTATTAGGGTTTAGGGTTTAGGGTTTTAGGGTTTAGAGCCCCAAATTTGACATTGGACATCTCCAATAAACCCCATCCAGCAGAATTATGTGGTTTAGGGTTTAGGGCTTCAGTTTAGGGTAGGTATACTTACAAGTAGGCACTGATACTAGCCTAATTCGGGCATCTGGTTTTTGTGACCTAAACCCTAAACCCTAAAACCTAAAACCTAAACCCTAAACCCTAAACCCTAAACCCTAAACCCTAAACCCTAAACCCTATAAAGCCTACTGCAACCGAAATCTCGATCCGGCCTGCCCCAGCGCAACCGACACGCCGGAGCCTGAGGACGAGCCACCCGAGATCATGGAGCGGTCCTGGGGATGCGATACAGGGATTATGTTTTTTTGTTGAGGGTTTAGGGTTTAGGGATTATGGGGTTTTCGGCGTATGTTTTTTTGTATGAGGGTTTAGGGTTTAGGGATTATGGTTCTTGTTTGGCTTCGGGCTTTCAGGGTTTAGGATTGAAGCTTAGTTTTTGGGGTTTAGGGTTTAAGGTGGGCTGAGAGTCTGCCTCAACCCGAGAGAAGCGACCCGGTAGGTAATATATCGGTTTTTGGCGATCTATGCGGCAATGGCAAGCCCCTTGGAGCAGATCGCCTGGAAAAAAAAGGGGTTTTAGTCATGGGTTCCTGAGTAGCCCCCTAATAGCCAGGGTGTCTTTTTACAGGGGAACCCCGAAGAAAAAGGGCAAAAGAGTACGGCTCAGGATCCTAGTACTTGGGGGAACACCGTCAAACTGGAAGCCTTTCCGTTTAGGGTTTGGGGTTTTGGGGGTTCCAAATAAAGAAGGGTTTAGGGTTTAGGGCATCTCGTGCCCACATCCTGCTGAACCTGGCGCCAGGTTTACGGTTTAGGGTCTAGGGTTTCGGGTTTAGGGCAGTCACGCTTTCCGCATCCCACTCAGGCTTTCGAGCACCAAACCGTTCAGCCGAAGCCGACCCCATGCCACGAACCCCAAACTCCAAACCCTGAACCCGTACATGCACTCTTCCAAGAGCCGTCGAGACACCAAGGAATTCTGGCAGGCGCCGTATGGTGATCTGACCTGAAAACGACGGCCCCAATGCCAAAGTGCGTTTAGGGTTTATGAGGTTCGGGTTAAGGGTTGAGGGTTAAAGTTAATGGTTTAGGGTTTATGAGGTTTGGGCCCTGGGCTTAAGGACCGCCCAAAAGACAGGTGCTGTCCTGAGCTGCAGAAGAAGCTATGGTGTTCGAAGCCATGAAACTAGTAACGGGTGCGAACCCTAAACCCTAAACAATCGAACCTTTCTCATAGAATGCCGGACCGAGAATCTAGAGCCTCCGACCGGAAGGCCTTGGCTAAGGATTAATGTTTCGTCTACTTCTAGACATCGGGTGTAGGGTCGTGGTCTACACCGTTAGAGTCATCAACACCTAGAGGAAACATGATGTGCCGCACCCACGCCCTTGGCCCTCAGACCTCATTCCTGACCACTTGTCTTAAGGGGCCCCTAAACCCTAAACCCTAAACCCTAAACCCTAAGGGCTTGCGGTTGAGGGTTTGCACAGCGCCACACCTTGGTCCGGGCCTCATTCACTCTATTCAATTCCGCAGTGTCTCTGTCAATGTTTCCTTCCACAGAGACAAGCTCAATTCGTCCGTTTCCTGTTTCTGCAGGAAAAAAGGCGTGGCAATCTGCTGCGCAGGGCAGCACAGGGTTGTGAGTTGCAAACACCTAAACCCGACTTGGGATCGGTTCAAGTTAGCCGCCAACAAGAACTGGCTCCAGGGTTCCAAGTTCATATAGGAGCCTTCATAAGTATAATAGGGTTTCGGGGTATACTGTACCATAATTACAACACAAAATAGTACTGGTAATTATTTCGGGCCCTGTATTATGCCCATGATCCATGAGGGGTCTATAGAGGTTTCGTGGCGGCTGCGGAAGTATTGCAGGTTCCCAAGAATCAGTCAGAGGGTGCTTCGGGAGCAGGGGAAAACGGTCCAGGCTTTATGGTAGGCTAAGAGGGACTGCCAGGAGATTCTACACTATTTTTGCCGACGTCGATGTGATGCGCGTGGCTTCAAAGCTGTGATCGAACAACTGCTGGGCACGCCACGCCCACAAGGCCTCCAACAGGGGGGGTCTTTGTGTTTTTGGGGGCAGTGGCTTTTGGCAGTTGCGGGTTCATTTTTGGCAAGGGTTTGGGGCTTCGGGATCGCTTCCGGGGTCTTCGTGCTCCCTCAATGAGACTGCTGACAAGCCGAGATCTTCTCGAATCGAAAGAGCTTTCGGTATCCTCCTACACCCTCAAGGCCTAAACCTCAAGCTCTGGCTCCAGCCTGAGCCTCAGCACACACACACACACACACACCCTAAACCCTAAACCCTAAACACACACACACACACACACACACATCGAATTCCTCCTTGATCGGTCTCTGACCTACGGGCATCTGATCACCAGTTTCGGTACTCTCACGCCTGAAGCATTGGTCTGCTGGGACCTTTTCTTGAAAGTCCCGACAAGAAGCAGTCTAAGGGAGCCCTTAAGGGAGCCCTTTCTAGAACTGTAGAGGAGCCCTTATGGAATTTTAAAGGAACCCTGAAAGGAACCCCCTAACAGGAAACTTCCGAGAGCCGCAGGTCTTAGGCCCTAAACCCTAAACCCTTCAACAGTGCTCTAGGTAATACGACTGAATAGTGTGGACCTACAGCAATTCCCCCACTACCAGTCCCTAGGACTGCTTGCTCTAGTCATACTGTACGACTCGGAACACCACACTCTACTTGTTTAAGGCCCCTACATTCAACTACGTTCGACCCTGGCCCCTAAACCCTAAACCCTGAACCCTAAACCCTAAACCCTAAACCCTGAACCCTAAACATCCTCAAACCCTAAACATCCTCAAAGCAAAAAAACCCTAAACCCAACTCTCGCAGTTTGTCTGCGGGGGCCTGTTGCAGCACCTTGGCCACTCAGGTTCTCACACGGAGACGTTGTTGGTGACTGGCTAGGGGGTCTACTTTAGGCTGGGGCTGTAGTTTATCAAAAATTGTATACTATATGACAGATGTTAAATGTTATACTACATATATATATATATATGTATATGTATATATATATATATAAACTGACTTTTGGCACTTGGGGTTTGGGGGCTAAGGCTTTAGCGACCTTCGCGTGGCCGTAGGCCCGACACCCCCAGCTTGAAAACGTTGCAGTTCGGCATCCAGGTTTGTGGGTGTGGGGGCTGTCTTCTTCTGCTTCTGTGAGAGTGAACTCACGGCTTCGTGTGCGTTTATCTAGCCATTGCGCTTGGGCTTGTCGGGGTTCGGTGCTGTTGAGACTGACTGGGTGTCGGGCTTCCTGAACCCTAAACCCTAAACCCTAAACCCTAAACCCTAAACCCTAAACCCCAAACCCTAAGCCTCTGAAAAAGACCTTCAGGATTAGAGACCAGGGGTCCGGATAGACTCTGAAGCAGGGCTGGGGCTCCTCAAAGTAACCTGTCTCAGACTTTTTGACACAACTTTAACCTCAAGGGTTCAGGGTTTAGAATTTAGGGTTTAGGGTTTAGGGTGCCTTTATTGGGTTCAGGGCTTCAGCTCCCTGAGACATTGGCAGTCCATGTTCGTCTTCCCGATGACAATCGCGCCCCTCTCCTGGTCGAGGGAAGATCTTGCGGAACGCAAGATTCAGGTTTCACGTTGCCAAAACACCTGGACCATGAACAAACGAAACTGCAGGGTAAACTACTCCTCGTGCGAAGCAGAATAGTGCCAACATGTGTAACAGACCACAAATAATTTTTTTAGCAATGCAGGTACAAGCTATCGTACCGGCAACAGCAATGTGCGGGATTGAACCAAAACTACTTGCGGCTCCTTTTGTATACTGCTGCTGCTGTTGCTACGATTGCTAGTCCTTAAACCCCTAAACCCTCAAACCCGGGACCCCTAAACCCTGCTCACGAACTCAAACCTAGACCAACAACCCAACCTCGTGAGCTAAGGGCTTCTGTTTCCGGGTGCAGGGCCTTCAATTGTCATTCTGACATCCAGATAGAGTTTAGGGTTTAGGGTTTAGGGTTTAGGGTTGGGTAGTTCTCCAAATTGGGGTGCCGTGTTGGGTCCCCAATATAGAACGACACCCTTATATAACAGGACACTAACAGGAACCCTATTTCAGAGAACTATCCAAATACAGAACTTATAAGCGGCCTAAAACATGTAGGTTTTGGTAGGACAAGCAAAACCCTAAGACCTAAGACCTCAAGACGATCGCAAGCGAGAGAGGTCCTGCAGCTTCCGCACCACGGCTGCACCTCAAGTCGGCTCTAGATTCACGTGAGATAGCCCTGACCTGCCTCCAACTCCTACAGCAAAAGCTGGCCTGCGGGCATGGGCAATATGTCCTATGCAAAGCCTCATGCCCTGTCCCATCCATCGATCGATCCCTCTCCCACTCACTTTCCATTCTTTTCTTGCGTTACTTTCTCTCTCTAATCCCAATGGCTCTGCAGGTCTTCACGGCTAAGAAAACTTCCAAACAGGAACCTTAATGTCTAGTCGATCTCAAACTCTCTCTCTCTCTCTCTCTCTGTCCCCTTGCTGAGAGCTCGACTCTCTTCCGCAATCGGGGCTTTCCTGCCATACCAGTGCCATGAGAAGGCTCGGCCCCTCGAAGCTTCAAGGAGATAGAAGCCTGAATAGCTACCTATAGTCTTCCTTAGGGTTCCTTATTATTATTATTATTATTATAAGTACAGCATAGAAGGGCCCAAAACCCTATTCTAATGATTAAGGCCCCTACATGTATCTTCTTCCCTATGGGGTTTCTGCATGGATTCTATAATACTTTGGGGGTTTCATAGAAAAACTACTTAGCGGTCCTTTGAAGCAAGCTCCGACTGTTTTCGGGGGCAGGGTTCCCTACTTGCTGGAACACCCACATGGAGACGTCGCATGTCAAAGAACACGCAAAAACCTGAACTAATGTAGGAACCTGATTAAGAAACCCTGGACCTTTATTAGGGTTCCTAATATGAACCCTAAGATATTGGGGTTATAGGGCCAGGGTTTCTCATTCAGGTTCCTACATTATTATGGCGGCATAGATCCCCAAACCGCGATCGAGCACCACGGTGACCATGACGACCAAGCCAACCACGACCGCCAGGACCCCTAAACCCTAAACCCAAAACCCTAAACCCTCCACAAGCAGGATAGCCGCGACAACCGGGAGGACGACCACAACAATCACGACGACCAGGAGTGCCTAAAGGTTGGGTTTAGGGTTTAGGCTTTAGGGTTTAGGGTTTTAGGGACCATCAACCCTAAACCCTAACAGGAGACCTACAGAGACCACGAGGAGATCGTGCGGAGACTCCAGGAGAGCACGCAGAGACAACTTCGGACATTCTGCGGGGTCCAAGGCCCTGGATAGTCCAACGACTCCGTTTTAGGGCTATAGGGTCTAGGGATTAGGGTTTAGGGTTTGGGATTGGGGTTTAAAAATTAGGGCTCTAGGGTTTAGGGTAGGATGGCTCTTTCCATCTTAATCGCCGTCATCCCAGATTTCAATTGTGGTTTCAAGTTTATCATTTTTCAATTTCCGGATGCCCCTACGCCACTCGACCGGACGGCATCCACGCCAGGTCTCGTAAGCCGAAAAAGCCGGAACCCTCCGAAATAAATCTCAAATCTTGCAGGCAGGTCCCTCGAGAATCCGAAGCCAAGTCCCAGGGGTTAGCCCTAAACCCTAAACCCTAAACCCTAGCGTTTAGGAAACCGCAGACTCGTTCAACTGTAACAAACGCAGGCAGCTGTACCGAGGCGGTCGATAATCCATGGTGTTTGTGATGGGCATTCCCTTCACCTGCAGGAACGACGGAAAGTAATATGGGGGCCTAAATACGTACCAATACTGTTTTGGGGATTCCTCATTATAGTATAATATATACCCCAAAACTCTATTCTAAGTAGTAAGGCCCCTATGTTGAGCTGAATGTCGGAGCTTGCAAGGTTCTCCGGCTGGTTATCTTTTGAAGTTCATGCTGGTGCGGCTCGATGCCACATGCATTGACGGCATTGACTGCAAGTTCCAGGGTTTAGGGTTACTTTGCCGTCCTTGTCGGCTGACGGCAAAAGAGTATAGTGCTTCGGGTCTCCATCGTTTCGGTTGGCGCTTGATACAGGATTGGGGATCCCTTTGTGGCTCAGGTGCTTGCTGTGAACACTTGGGGGCCCCCAGCATGTTGCCAACAGAAAGGAGCCAACCATGTGACTTCAATGCTTGGTTGAGCAATCCTAAACCCTAAACCCTAAACCCTAAACCCTAAACCCTAAACCCTAAACCCTACGCGGGCCCTAGAAACCTTCCTTTTGTAGGGTTCCTTCTTGTGGTGTCGTCGAAATGATATATGAAAAATCCAACAGTTTGATTTGGGGTCCAGGGAAACCCTAAGCCCCCTGTGACTTTGGGCAGGACGAGCTGGCCATGTGGCTCTTCTGTCAATAAATCTCTTGGAGATTGATGATCGCAAACATAGAGATCTAGGCTCCCCAGTCGCCCCTTAACAGTAAGGCTACCCTTTTTTCCTTGTATTCGGTTTTAACAAGGAGACCCCAAAATAGAGGGGGCAAAAGGGCACGATGGAGGAACCTAGAATTCATCCCTGGGGCACCACCAAAGTTCGCGCTGGCCTGCAAATTGTCCTTCACCGCAAAGGTGGATCCGAGCAGAGGCAGCTCCAGTTTCCGCTGCTCCTCAAAAAGAGTCGCCAGGCACCTTAAACCCTAAACCTTGTCACAATAACGGCTTCCATAAAGATTGCCATAATGGGGTTCCTGCAAGGAGTGGTATAAGGGTGCGGTAGGTCCACCCGGCACACAAAATTCAACACGCAAAGCCCGCCGCACTCTTTACTAAGCCTTGAAAACGTCCGGCTCTAACCAAAGCTATGACTGCAGGGTACGACCATATGAAGAAACATGTCTCATAGAATATGGATCCTGGAGGAGCTGTACTACTGAATGGTTCAAGTGCCTATAGCCTAAACCGTTACTACACCCCTAAACCCAAATGTTGTTCAACTAATCCCTAAACCGAAACTAAGCCCTAAACCCCTAAAGTAGGCCCTAAACCCTGACGCCCTGCAGCCCTAAAATGGACCCCAAACCCTAAAAAACGGAAACTCGGAAGCCCTAAACCCCAAACTAGGCCCTAACATCCAAACCCTGAACCCGAAAGCCTGAAACAGTGAAACCCTACTTGGAGGATCATGGGACTTAGTAAGTAAGGTTATAAGTGCCGAAATGGGAGTTATATTTAATTATAACTACAGTTACCTTATTTATAACCCTAATTACTAAGTCCCCTGATCCTTTAAGTAGAGCCCTAAACCCCGGTGGCCTCCTACGACTGAAACCCAGCGTCCTCGCTGAGCGATGCGGCCCTCTTCTCGAGTGTCGCTGCTTCGGCCGTGACCTGCAAAGGAGCTTCGGAAAAGGGTTTAGGGTTTAGGGTTTAGGGTTTAAGGTCAGAGGCTCCAAAACCCTCTCCCTAAGGGGCTCGGGGCCTAGGATTTAGGGTTCAGGGTTCGGGGGTTTACGGTTTAGGGTTTAGGGTTTGGGTGCACATCTTCAGTCAGATGAAGGATCTTTGGAGACTTCAATTTGTATTGCTGCTTAATCAAATGGCTTGGGGGCCCATGGGAACATTTGCTTCAAGCCGTCCCCGCACTCCAAATTGTTCGACTCTGGCTGAACGCAGCTTGAAAGTTCTGCCTGGACTGGAAAGTGATAACAGTGTTGGACGGGCTGGGCGCGTAGGAAGTTAAGCAGTAGGTGGAGTACTGAGTTTCAATTTTGCTGCGGCATTGTGCCCTTTTTCAACATTCAGGACATATGGAACGCCCCAGAAGTTCGCAAATAGCTGGAATCGCCACTCTAGGTGCATAACGTCATTGACAGACGATTGCATAATTGATAAGCTTTGGGTTATCTTGAGTAATGCTCCACGAGCCCAAGAACAAAACTAGCTCTACAGCCCATACTTCTCCCTAGGTTCCTGAGTGGCCCCTTACTACTTACCTCAAAGAAAAAGGGCAAAAGGGTATTACTCAGGATCCTTGCCCCCCTTCTTGAACTTAAGACCAACCTGCTCGAGCGGCGCCAAGTAGACCCACTCCTGGACGATGGCTTGGGGTGTACCCGGGTGCAGCTATAAATCCATGCAGTGCCCAAGCTTCCCCCGAAACCCACTGCCCTGCAAGCTGAAAGCCCCACCTTGAAAGATAGAAAATTTCAACTCGTAGCTATAGATGCCCACCCGTCCGCTCGACCCTGAACCCTAAACCCTAAACCCGAACTTCAAGAGACCCAAGCGCACACTTAGGCCGACCCAGGAGCCCAGGTCCCAAAGCCATTGCCTTCGGGGTGCTGAGATCCGCAAGTGCAGTTCCTGCCTTAAGTACCTACATAACAGTTGACATAACAGAATGTAGGGTTTCGATGTGAGGAATTCCAGTATTGTTTGGGAAAGTATCCCCCGTATAGATACTCTCAAACCCCCAAAACCCGGCACCTGTAAAGCCAGATAACCGTGTGAAGGTGAGGGACCTTTTGGAGCTTCTTGCTCTAGTTTACGGCCTTACCGTTCTTGTAGGGATTAGGATTTAGGGTTTAGCAGCTAGGATGTAATTGTCGGGCTTATGGCTTTAAGGCTTAGAGTGTGCTATCGCCGAAAAGACAGCCCGAAGAATAGACAACTCGTGCATCATACACCCGCTCACGAACACTTCCTGAAACCCCAACCCTGAAAGTATAAACGACTGCTGCTCGAAATTATTCAAGACCTTTCAGAAAGGCCCCTGCTGAAACCTCATCAGGGCACAGGGTTGGTTTCGAACCCAGGCCCTGAAAGTACAAGGGAATGCTCTTTGTCATTATTCCGACCCCTTTCTTGGTTTAGGGTTTAGGGCTGGATTCGACATTATTCCGACCCAGTTTTGGTTTAGGGTTTAGGGCTGGATTCGACATAATTATTGCGAGCCCATTTAGGGCTGGACTCGACATTATTGCGAGCCCATTTTGTATCATCCCAAGCTCGGGCCAGGGCGTGGCGATCTGCCTTCGCAGCGCGGCCGTGGGACTCAGTGACCTCGCATGAGGCAGCTTATCCTGACCTTATACCCCTAAACCCTAAACCCTAAACCCTAAACCCTAAACCCTAAACCCTAAACCCTACCTTATACATAAGGGCTACATTACATGGAGGGTTAGGGCTGTAGGGGGGTCTCTAGGAGTCTGACGGTTTATAGGGTTTAGGGTTTAGGGTTTAGGGTTTAGGGTTGAGGGATGAGGGGTTCTGTAACGGTTCTAGATTCGAGAAGAGCTGTACAAGGGCGTTACAGTATGAGGGCTTTTGGAGGGTTCTGCATGAAGGCGGGGCTAAACTTAGTTCCCCAAAAACCCACGGAAATAAAAGGTTAAACTTTAAGATTATACTACTAAATTATAAGAACCCAAAAAGTTTAGAGGTTGGCTATTCGAGAGCTAAGGAAAGTAAAGTATCTCGCGCTTTACATGCGGAGGCCCTTCATCCTAGGGGTTCTGCTGTTGGGGTGTCCGGATGTTGCCGGATCTAGGATCCCCTCTTTTCTGAAACTCTGACATAAGGCTTTCTGGAAACTAGGGGTCTTTGGCCAACGACGAATGGGCTTAGGGCTTAGGGTTTCGGGTTTTGGGCTTAGGGGCTTGAAGTTGAAATGCTTTGAGAAGCAGCATGGCTTCCTGTCTGGTCGTAAGAGTGCTGCTGAAACTTGGCTGCAGGCCCATATGAGGTCCCTTTTAGGGTCTTGGTTTTAGGGTGCCGTACTATTTTGGGGGGGTTAACCCTAAACCCTAAACCCTAAACCCTAAACCCTAATTTAGAGAACTACATACTGGCAGAGTCTTGAAGCTGCAGAGGAACCTTCGTCCCCCACGGGGCCTAGTCGCCCGTGCAAAGCTTTCTCGTACTTGCAAAAAACCACGTAGTTAAGTTAGGGTTTAGGGTTTAGGGTTTAGGGTTTAGGGTTTAGGGTTTAGGGTTTAGGGTTTAGGGTTTAGGGTTTACCTTAAATTACACTAGGACCCCTATATTATGATTTCAGGTAGGATTTTGGAAGGTCTGGATGAGCTTCCAACCGCTAAGAATACCAACCATTCTGCACCCGACACACTAACCCCAGAACGACTGAACCGCAAGAAGTCACGAAACTTCAACTCGCGATCCTCGAAATCATAGATCTTGCGCATCAAGCCCTCAAACCAGAACCCTAAAGCCTAAGCCCTAACCCCTAAACCCATCGAAGTCGTTCCCTCATCCTTTCACCCAACACCCTACATCCAGGGTCGGCCAAGGCTGCAGCGATTTGGGTCAAGGGCGCGCCGCCCGCCCAAAGTTCCTGACATGCCCCGCAGGCTCCAGTTACCTAAATCATGGATTACTGGGTTATAGGCTATTTGCCTAAACCCTAAACCCTAAACCCTCAAATTTACTGCTGAAGTAGCTGCAGCCCTAGGGAAGGATGATGTGGAGCTGTTGGTTTGGGGCGGTCTAGTGAAACCCTAAACCTTTAAACCGCGCCCTGTGCTATTACGGATCGGGGCTTAAGATTCAGCGTGCGTGGCGGCTGGTCCCGGGTTATTGGGTGTACGGTGTAGAAGCTCAACAAAATATCTGGGCAGTTATCTAAATTTAAGTCCCCTTCTAAGTCCCCCAAAGAGTATACGGCACCCTTATAAAAAGGGCCCTAAAAGAAAAACCTGAATTTAGAAAACTACCCACCTCCATTGTAACAGCTAAGTGTATGTATATATATATATATANNAGGGTTTAGGATTTAGGGTTGAGGACCCCGAGACACCTGGGAGAGCCCGAAGCAAACACCCCCTGTGTGACTCTGGTGTGCTGGTAGATCAGTGCATGTGCATGTATGTTTACACACACACACACAATACAATAATATATATATATATATATATGTATGTATATACATATATATACATATACATATAAATATAAATATAGTAGCAGTACGCTGTCTTATGCTGAATCCTATGCCCTGAACCCTAAGGCCCCTTTAAAGGACGCTATGAAAGGGAAGTAGGAGGAACCCACATTGGAGCTCCCTGGTTTAGGGTTTAGGGTTTAGGGAGTCTTGAATGTCGAAACTCGGGCTTGGAGAAGTGAGGGGATGATCAGGGGATGTATGCCGCTTAGTGTCTGTCTATGTACAGTATGTGTGTATTCATATACGTATATAGAAAGATGTGTCTGTGTGTAAATCACTGTACATATATATATATATATATACGTATATATATATATATATATATGTATATATATATATATGCATATATGTCTATCTGACGATTTCTCATCTCTTTGTCTACAATGGTTAGATTTACCATACACATATATAATTTAATACACATAGACACACATACATAAAGCCAGTTTTAAGGCTGTCGTGGAGCCACGTGTCTGCACCTGCAAGGTCTTCGCTGCAGATCCAAAGCCACGCACGGCCTCCGGCAATCTCCGGGTTCCACGTGCTTCCGGTCTGGTGTTAATGGTTTCGGGTTTAGGATTTAGAGCTGAGGGTCTAGGGCTGGTATCGATTGTCGGCTTTGGAGGTTCTTTGGGCTGACTATGTGAGGGTCACGAGGTTTAAGGTCCAGGTTTACGTAGGGTTTATATATAGACAGACACAACTTCCTCAGGTCCCAGCTGCAGATATAAAAATCTCAAGATTAAATTCCGTGACAGGCCTGCAACATCATCCTTAAACTCTGACCTTGAAACCCCAAAGCCTAAACCGCCGCTGTGCGCCTGGCGCCCCTGTTTGCTGACGCTGAGCAAAGCCAGCATGGCTTGGACCTCGACTGGGCAACCAGGCCTGGGTTTCCCGAACGCTTTCGGCCTTCTGGCAATATAGCGGCCTGAGTCTGAGTATCATATACGTATAAAAAAATATACAGAGAAAGATGAGAGGCATCTTCAATTGCTTATAGATCTTAATTTATTTTTACTGATCTAATATTCATATGCACTGAAAAGATATGATTCCATAACTTTCCTTGACTGCAGCTATAGCATGATCTGCACAATTCTGGGTACCTGAAGCTCAAGACATCTGATGCCCTAAGGGTCCCAAGTACCGTCATTACATGGGATACTTCCCTAAACCATCATAGCGGCAACTCCTAATATAGAAGCCCTACGTCCCAATTGCTATATAGGTACTTAAGACCCTTTGCGCTAAGAAGTTGACGTCTGCGCAGAGTCACACATAGAAAACGCAAGAATCCCTGAAGTCGCTGAAGCCGACACGTCACCCAGAATTCATAGGGTTTTGTTTCGCATTTGGGGTTTCGGGTTTAGTGTAGGGCTTAACCCTAAGGGTCCATGTACCCAAATAGTATATACTTTGGCCCCAAAGTACCTATATGGGGACTACTTTAAGGCCAAAGTATCTATTATTTCGGTACATGGACCCTAAACCCTAAACCCTAAACCCTAAACCCTAAACCCTGAGGGTAAGGCTTATAGGGTTTATAAGTAACTCGAAAATCGAGTGACTGCCTCGAGCGGTCGCCGCTTGTCGAGGGGATGTGGCGCAAGCTTTGGCTTCCGAATGCAGGGGCCTTCATAATTAGAATAGGGTTCGGGGCTCTTGTATAGTAATATTACAGTAAGGAACCCTAACAGTAATATTGGTAGTTATTTGGGTCCTTATGTTAGACTTTTGCAATCGGATCTTGTCAGCAGCCGTGTTTTGGGGGGCTATCACGTCCGATGCCAAGACATGCTGCGACTTTGGGTCGTCTTGCATCTGGGTTGCAAGTCTTTGAGTTCGGGGATCGGGCCTTAAACCCTAAATCATCTCAGCGATTTCGCGTAGCGACTGGGGCCTGTCACGGATTCCTACGACGAAGCTTTGAGCATGCAAAGGCAACCATGTGCGGCGCAACTTCAGAGAAGTTCTGGGCAAGGCCACGTAACCGAGTGGGTTTAGGGTTTAGGGCTACAAACCCTCGACCCCAAGCCTTTAGGATATAAGTCTAAACCCTAAACCCTAAACCCTAAACCCTAAACCGTGGAACTTTGCAATCTTGTAGGCCTCCGAGGTTCCACAGGAAGTCTAGCCTCAAACCATCTCGGACATGGCCCTTCAAACGCACCTTCACCCTAAGAGGCCTTTCTTCTACAGAAGGCCTGCAGCAGTTGAATGCGGTCTCGAGGACATTCTGCTTCATTTACGGAGTTTCGGGTTTCAGAACCGGCCACCCTGTCCGGGTTTTATAAAACTTAGGGCATTTATCGGAGGATTCGTGTCAACTGGCTAGATTCATGTGGCATTTTCTTCCTGCACGAGAGCCGCAGGTGTGGAAATCACATGCTCCTAAGAGCATCTTTACAAGCTTCCATCTGGACAAAAGCGAGTATTCGTGCTTTGCACGCATGGAAAATGCCAGGAAAACAGGCACACCGAGCCCGAAACCCTGAGCCTTGAGCCCTAAACCCGAAACCCTCAACTCTAAAACCCAAAAAAAAACTGATACGGTTTAGAGTCTAGAATCCAGGCTTTCTCAGAGCCTCGAAGCACTCCCGCTACAAAATCTGTGACCATACAGGCCATGAGTTGAAACAGGACTGCGAAGGCTCGAAGCACGGCCGCTCCTGACGCAGATCTTGGGCTAAGGCAACGTGTTCGAAGTGTGGGGGCTTCGGTTTAGAGTTTAGGGTTTAGGGTTCGGCGTTTTGGGGGGGTGGGGGTGTAGGTACAGGGCTGCATCGTGCAAGTCGCTTATGTGGTTGCCACCATCAGTTCCCTCCCCAAACCCTAAACCCTAAACCCTAAACCCTAAACCCTAAACCCTAAACCCTAAACCTCAAACCCTAAACCCTAAACCCTTGTTTGCGGATGTGGGGTGAACCCAGATCCCCCCCGGAGACAATGTACGGGCCTTAATAATTAGAATAGGGTCTTGGGGTCCCTGTAAATTTAAAAAGCTCCTTAAAGGGTTCGATAAGGGTTTGGGGTGTAGGGTGTGGGGGCCTTGAGAATCAGGGGTAGATTATAGTATAATCATAATAGGGAACCTCTCAAAATACTATAAGTAATTATCTGGGCCCCTACCTATAGTCTCCATTGTAGTTCCTTTTTTTGGTTTAACCAGTTATATACTAAGGATATTATAAGGTAGCCCCAAAAAGGAACTACAATGGAGACTATAGGTAAACCCTGAACCCTAGACCCTGGACCCTAAACGCCAAACCCTAGACCCTGAATCGTGAACCCTAAACCTTTAGGGTTTAGGGTTTAGGGTTTAGGGTTTAGGGTTTAGGGTTTAGGGTAAACCTCAAACCCCGAACCCTAAACCCCAAAACCTAGACAAATACTATAGATGCCAGGATGCCCTGCTGTCCGTGCACTCTATGCCCTGCCCAAACCTAAAGGGACCTAAACCATGAACCCTAAAAACAAGTAGGGTTTAGGGTTTAGGATTTAGGGTTTAGGGTTTAGGGTTTAGGGTTTAGGGTACTTCGGAATCCCGAAACTCAAGATGATCCTTGGCATAGGAGTCTTCGAGCTTGAGGGTTTTGGGTTTAGCTTACGTTCAGGGGTTTTGTCGGTTGGGGTTTAGGGTTTGCAGGAGCTTAGTGGTTCAGGGTCCAGGGGTCCCCCGCCTTCAGCTTAGATAGCCGAGGCCGGCCAACCGACGCCTGCGATTCAGGAAGCATGTGTTGTTTACTTGGTGGTCTGGCGTTTGGGGCGTGGTGTTGAGGGTTTGGGATGTCGGTTTTGGACTTCGGGCTTGTTGTCTGTGATGAGTCCTAACTACTCACATTCAGAGATGCGTTGTGGTTCTTCAAACACCGGCTCCCCACGTCCTTCAACCCTAAACGGTCTTCCGAGATGCGAGTAGAGATTCGAGTTTCATGTTTGCATTGACAATGTTCGATCATGATTACTATTATGATTATTATGATTGTAACGGTTAGTATTATCTTCATTATTGCAAATTTTCGTATCGGTATTACTATAATTATTGATGTTGTTATTTCTGTGATTACATGTTTATACGACTATTACCATTACAATTGTATTGCGGGGCTAGACATGTCACAGGGAGGGCTTCCGAAGATTTACTGTGTACTCCCCTAGGGGATTCCACGCACTCCAGGGCTGAAGGAACGAACATCCACATGTTCGGTGCGTGCACGTGGAGGGCAGAACACTGTGGCACTATAAGGGTTGCTATAAGGGTACTATCACAAAGAGTCCTCAGTACCTGCATAGCAGAATGTAGGGTTTCTATAATAGGAATTACTGTTGTGGCTTGTGCAAGCATCCCATATAGGTATTTCGGACCCTTAGGGTATAAAGCTTCCTAGAAGGGCACTATAAAGCCAACCCCCAAGTTGCACGCATCAGAGGCATTGGGCAGCAGTCG
Organism: Symbiodinium sp. CCMP2456; assembly: GCA_905221635.1. Lineage (NCBI taxonomy): Eukaryota > Dinophyceae > Suessiales > Symbiodiniaceae > Symbiodinium > Symbiodinium sp. CCMP2456. Next base: position 1,087 of record CAJNDV010019990.1, on the reverse strand, counting down.
TACTGAGTCGTACTTGCGTACTCAGCCCTTCCATTTTGCAAATGGCGCTTCAAACCTGCAAAGCTAACATCGCTGAAGTGAAAAGGGCCAGGTTCAAGCGTTCAGCACACATCCATCCACAGCCTGCCGAATATCACCTGGAACAAAGCCGCGACCCATGCGGTCCATACAGGACGACAGCACTCCAATGCTCTGGTCGCCAAGCTGCACACTCTCCATACTTGCTGTTGGCCGGAAGCTTCTCCTACAACATGGAGCACATTGCGAATTGCACTGTGCGGTCAAGCTCCATACCCACAGCCCAAAACCCTAAACCCAAAACCCAAAACCCTAAACCCTAAACCCCAAACCGACAGGTCAGTATTCTTTCAGCGACTCCATGAAAGGATGGGTGGCAGAGTCGTTGACTTTCCACAGAGATGCCAGGACACCATCCGACATCCGGCAGCAACGAAGCAGCGGGCCAGACTTAACTGACCATCAGGATCTGGTAGGATCTGTTGCTTTTGAACACCCTAAACCCTAAACCCTATACTGTAGTGAGC
>CAJNDV010019979.1:24309-41383 GCA_905221635.1 Symbiodinium sp. CCMP2456 | reverse complement strand
GTAATCTGAAAGTTTAACCCTTTATTTCCCTGGCTCATTGGGGAAGTGAGGTTAGGGCGTAGGGCTTTGGGTTTAGGGCCTCGGGGTTTTAGAGTTTAGGGTTTCGGGCTGAGGTTTAGGGGCTTCGGTTTTAGGGTTTAGGGCTTTGGGTTTAGGGCTTAGGGATTAAGGCATTCTGCTCCCAAGAAGCCATCTTACGTAAGGAGTTTTCAAAAATCACAGCAAGAAGCTCTAGAATCTAGAATCTAAGGGTGCTTTAAGGTATCACAAGACTTGGTAAGTAGAGTTACAAATAAGATCACCGTAACGACACATATGATTGCTTACGGTGTCCCATGAACCTTCAAGGTGTCTTTACTTAAAGACAAGGAGTCCGTGCGGCCGCACTTCCTTTCCTTCCTTTGATTTTGGAGTTCAATTTTTACTGTAGTTTAGACGGCCTGATACTTTAGCAGACCCGAAAGTCGTAATTTAAGTTCGTGTGTTTTCATAAAGGCCCCTATGCCACGCTTCGCGCTGCAGCTTCGGTGATTTCCGCGCCGTTCGGATTCAGGGTTAGGGGGCTAGGGGTTGAGTTTCGGGGCCTAGGTGTAGGGTTTATAGGCTTTAGGGCTTTCGGGCACTTGGAGGTTCGGATGGAATGGATGTTACGGTTTAGGGCCTAGATAAAGGAATGAGCGTTGACGCAACTTTTTCGGATTCGTGTCCTGGGGCATGTTTTAGGAAGTCGGGATTCGGGCTGGTTTAGGGTGAAGGGGACCCTATGATAGTACCCTTAAAAGGGCAGATGATAGAACAGTCCTAAACCAGAGGAGCCCCTTAAAGAATCGTAAACCCGATCTTTCCGGAGGCAAGAAGCGGAGGAGAATGGGGAGGTCGCCATCGACGGTGTATTTAGTGATGACGAGGTGCAACGCAGGATTCTCTCAAGGGTTTAGGGCTATAGGGTTGAGTGTCAGTGGTCTCCAAATTCTGTGAGGGTTGCAGCATCCAGCTTACGGGATGACGCAGAAGACTTTGCGCCGCAGTGGCTTGATAAGTAAGATGGGTTTCCATGAGGGCGTTCTTCACATGCTTCTAAGGTTAGGAATATGGGCCCCTAGGCCTTGTTAGGGACCCTTAAGGGTACATATAGGGTATATAGTAGGTGTATAAGGATCCCATACTAAAGTCGACGAAGCCATCATTTGCATCTTGATGCTCGGGGTGCATGTGCCTAGCCACAGCTACAGCTGCCGCTGCTGCTCCCCTCCCGCTCCTCCTCCTACTACTCCTACTCCTACTCGTACTCCTACTCCTACTACTACTACTACTACTACTACTACTACTACTATAACGACGACGACGACTACTACTACTACTACTGCTACTACTACTAGGGCACTATTACTACTACTACTACTACTACTACTACTACTACTACCACCACCGCTCCTGCTGCTGCTGCTACTGCTACGGAAGCTCCTGCTTTCAACCGTGCTTGTTTGCACCAACTGCCGAGAGCGCCAACCCTGAACCCGAAGCCCCTGAAGCCCTAAGCCCTAAAGCCTCAGACGCTTCAACGCCTGAACCCTCCTAAACCCTAAACCCTAAACCCTAAGCCCTAAACTGACCGCAGCGCTGATCACTTGCACGGGTGCTCGAGGCTTTGACCGAACCCCCCGTTAAGCCCCGGCCGAGTTTCTGTACATACAGAACGGTGAGGGAGGGTTTAGGGTTTAGGGTAAAGAAAGGCCTGCCATAACCACGGCACGTTTTGCAGAACCGGCATAACCACGACAGAATCTATACCGCCCGCGCATTATATACAAACCCTAAACACTAAACCTTCAGCCCGAATTCCTTAAAACCCTAACCTAAGGCATTGCTTTGTGATGGTCTGGCCCAGTTTCGCTTCTGGGAACTGAGGTTGTCTTGGGCAGGGAATTCAGCAACTAAGGAAAGCCCCGAGCCTGGAAAGGGGGTTTGGGGGTTTAGGGGTTTAGGGGTTCAGGGGTTTAGGGGTTTAGGGGTTTAGGCGTTTAGGCGTTTAGGCGTTTAGGCGTTTAGGGGTTTAGGGGTTTAGGGGTTGAATGTTGAAAAGCCGGATTTCACTTTGTAATTTTACCTGGATATAGAGCGCCAAGGCTTTCAACGAGAGGAAACTCCTGCAAGCGCATACCATGATGCACCCCGAAGCCTAGTAAAAATATGAAGGCCTTGATTTTACGCACCTCAAGCTAGGAACCCAGCACACTTCAACATTCTGAACCGGCAGCCCAGCGGTCAGAACTCTTGAACGGTTAAAACCCTAAACCTTCAACCCGAAACTCCTAAACCCTACTTAAAGGATCATAGATAGGACTTAGTAACTAGGGTTTTTAATAGGGTAGCTATGCTTATAATTACTTATAATCCTGATAAGGGTACGTATAACCTTACTCACCAAGTCTCATGATCCTCCAAGTACCTAAACCCATGAACCCCAAGCCCAACAACTCTTCTAGAGCCTTTACGACACCTGAACCCTAAACTCCTAAAGGCCAGAACCCCTAAACTTCCAAACCCTTGATGAACCCTAAACCCTAAACCCTTGATGAACCCTAAACCCTAAACCCTTGATGAACCCTAAACCCTAAACCCGTCATAAAAGTCCAGAGAAGCCCTGAACACTAAACCCTAAACCCTGAACTCTAAACCCTTTACAGAACCCTGTATCCCAAAACCCTAAACCCTTTATAAAAGCCCTTATGAACCCCTTATCCGGAAGGGCAGCGCTGGGAAGACGGTAGACCTCGTGACTCGGACTTCGGGAGTGTTGCTTTTATGGGTCCCTTTACGGCAGGTTTTGGTGTTTAGGGTTGAGGGTCCGTTTGAGGGTCCCTTCAAGGGACTAGGGTCCAGATTTTGGTGTTTAGGGTTTAGGGTCCCTTTAAGGGACTAGGTCCGTGTTTTGGTGTTTAGGTTTCGGAGCTCCTGTAAGAGAACTTGGGGGGTCTAGTCAGTCGTGTTTCATGCGGTTTCAAGGGGCTGCTGAATTTTCTTCAATGGGTCCATGTGAAAGTTCCTTCTTTATAACAAACAAAGAAGAGCATACTACTGATCCATGAGGATGCTCCTGCCCGTAGAAAGCCAAGCCAAGAAAGTACCAACGTGGCCCCATATGAGCCATGTTCGTTCCATGGAAGCAAAGCAGCAGATTTCACACTATTACCCTACTTGGAGGCTCCTTTGACTTAGTAAGTCTACTTAGTATCCCCTAGAAACCCTCTTATAATCCCCATAACCCACCTTACTAACCCTACTTACTAAGTCAAAAGGGCCTCCAAGTAAACCCTAAACCCCAGAATCAGACGAAATGTTTCTTGAGAAGTCTTCGAGTCGCACTGATTTGGCGCTGGGTAACTGAAGCAAAGACGACACTGCAAGACCTCCGCAGCGGGGTAGCTTGCTTAAAGGATCATGGGACTTAGTAAGTAGGCCTTAGGGTTATAATTTAAGGTAACTGTACTTATATTTGCTTATAACCCCAATTAAGGGACTTATAACCTTACTTACTAGGTCCCATGATCCTCCAAGTGCTGCTCACATTCAGGACATGCCTGTCGCACTATGGAGAAGCTCAGGCAAGCTGCAGGTGCCGTGCGCGAGCCGGTGGAGCAGGAAGCCGCGAAGGCATAGGTCAAGTCCATTCCAGGCAAGAAGGGGGTCCTTTTCAAAGCGAAGTTCGAACACGGAAAGTATGAGAGGACCGGAACCCGGATTGTGCGCGGCCCTCCGGAATTACGAGTGCCCGAATTTGCAACTGGACTTTGACATGGATACTTCGAGAGAATTGCTTCACCACTGCAGGCTGGAAGTGGCTCATAAACTTTAAACTGAACCCTCAACCCGCTTACCTGGACTATCCTTGTACCCTCAAACGGGGGCAAATGGTCCCAAATAGTGGGCATTTAGGGTCTAATAGAGGGTTTAGGGTTTAGGGTTTAGGGTTTGTCCGAATAATTTCTAGGGTCATGATGATGATAAATAATGACGAAGTCCCGTGATCTTTTCAATCCTAGACCTCCTATAGATCCCTTATAGAACTCTTTAAGGAGCTAGACCGAAAACCCCAAGCCCTAAAACCCGAACCCTCTAAAAACTCAGCACCGAAACCCTGCGCCCTAGGCCCCAAACTCCAAGCCAAGCCTCAAGACCTTCCCTTTTGGGCAGTTCTCTAAATTAGGGCCTCCTTTGGTGTCCTTTTTTTAAGGGTGCCGTACTATTTTGGGGGACCTAAAAGGGGCGACCCTAATTTAGAGAACTACCCATATCCCTGAATTAAGGAATAGACTTTGAACTATAGTAGGACCCCTAACATGACATAATGTAGATTCCGTGATTCACGGATATTGGAAGGTTCGGGCCCCCGAAACCCTAGGTAGAAGTTTAGAAGTATGGGCCGCCAATATGAACCCGTAGGTCTTTCTAGGGACCCTTTTGGGTACATAGTGGGGGTATTTAGTAGGTGTATAAGGATCCCAGTGTTAAAGGCCCATACTAGGGCCCCCCATGGGTTCAACCTTGGACCAGGGGTGAAAACTGCAAGGCCCCAGACTCTAAGCTCCTCAGTCCAAAGCAACGAAACCCTAGGCAAACCTTAGAGTTTAGGGTTCAGGGTTTAGGGTTTAAAAGAGCGGCCTGAATAACTACCCATACTATTTTTTGTCGGAGGGGTTCCTTATGATAAAAACAGTAGTACCATATCCCAAAACCTTATTCTAATTATTAAGGCCCCTACATCAAGCCCTAAACCCTAAACCCTAAAGTTGTTGAGGGTTCAAACCCTAAACCCTAAACCCTGAACCCCTAAACCCTAAACCCTAAACCCTAAACCCTAAACCCTAAACCCTAAACCCTAAACCCTAAAAGGGCCTAAACCCCGAAGACCGAGGAGTCTTTAGACCTGGGCCTGTTCACCGAGTCACCGGGCCCGGCGCAGCTCTTCCATCAGTGTATCCCCGCTCCTTTCCGGCCTTTTAGAGTTTTGGGTTTTCGGTTTAGGGTTTAGGGTTTAGGGTTTAGGGTTTAGGGTTCAGGGTTTAGGGTTTAGACCCAGAAGCCTATTCGCTGGGACCCAGAAGCACATACAGCGAAGCCCAGAAAGTTGGAAAACCCGAAACCCTAAAACCCTACCTAGACCCTGAAGAACCTACCTTTTTAATTTTTAAGGACCTAAAAAAGGAAATCATAATAAGGAGCCCTAAAGGTAGGTTTTGTGGGGTCCAGGTAAACCTGGAACCTGGGTTTTGGGATCCCTCATACTTTACCTGAAGGCCACGAGGATGATCTTAGTTCCCAATACCCAACCTTTAAACTTTTTGGGCGCTACGGGTTTAGGGTTTAGGGTTGAGGGTTTAGGGTTATTTAGTAGGAATCTGAAAGTTTAACCTTTGATTTCCCTGGCTTATTGGCGAAGTAAGTGATAATGCTTGGGGACCCCTTATCTTACCCTACCAGCCAGAACCTACTGTTTTGTAGGATCCCTATAAACTCTGCATTAATTAAGGTTAGGTTTAGGGTTTAGGGTGCAGGGTATAGGGTTCAGGGTATAGGGTTTAGGGTGTATAATGCATGTTGCAGGGATATCCCTACCTTATTGGGCTTCATCATAAGGGGGTTTCTATGGGATATCCTTATCCTAGTAACTAGTGTGTGCTTATCATTATTTTGTTCGTTTTTTTTTTGGGGGGGGGGCGGTGGGAGGGCGTGAGGGGGAATAGGGTTGAGGGATGTTTGGGGTTTACGGTTAGCTTCTTTTTTTGAGGGGAGGGTTGGGTTTAGTTGCTTTGTTCTGTTTGATTGTGGTTCGACCGGGGTTGAACTCTGACAGCCGGTTTACCTGAACAACAGAGGCCGTCCCTAAACCCTAAACCCTAAACCCTAAACCGTGTCTCAGCTTCGCCCCAACGTGGGGATTCCGGGCTCATTTAGGGGATGAATGATGCTTCCATGTAAGCGTCTAGTAAGTCTACTATTGAGGGTTCTATGTGCAGGAACGCAAGGGTCCCTGTTGTTCCTAAACTCAGCCATCCCCCTTTGGAGAAGGACTGTGTTAGAGATCGCTTGAAGCAATAAGACATAAGGGTCCTTTTTGTTGATCGCAAACCCTGGAACTCTTAACCGGAAGCTCTGCTTTGATCCGCAATATATCTCGAAGAACGTCCGAAATTCCGGGGGTTCGGAAGTCTTGGGCTTATAGGATACCATGAACTTCGAACACCCTAGGCCCTAAACCCGAGCACCCTGAATTCCTCAAAGACCCACAACCCTCAACCCGAACACCCCACAGGGGTTTAGGGTTTAGGGGTTTAGGGTTTAGGGCTTAGGCCCCACAATACCCTAAACCTTAAACCCTAAACCTCAAGACCCTGTAAAGACCTGAACCCGACGTGAAAGCATTCGGCCTTTTGGAAACCTCGGAGGGCCCCAGAAAGGACCCCCCAAAAACGGAGTTCATGAACAAAGCTAAGCATCCTTTTCAGGTGATTTGGGTCACGCTGATCAACATGCTGGCCGGTTGCAGCCAAGGGGTAGGTATGTAGGTGTTTAGATGAGGACGGCTTCGATTTAGTTTAGGAGCGTTTAGAGTGTTGTACGGTCTTTGAGAAGGGCGTCTCTCGTCTTATCATGAGTTAACAGTTTAGAGGGCATTGAGACAAGGGGGACGGGGGGAGGGCGGGGGAGGGCGCGGGGGAGCATCAGTTTCAGCAAGGTTCGATTTTGGGGAGTCTTAGGATTTGGAGTTTGCATTTCGGTTTGGGGATTTACGGCTTTGGGCTTGCTCCTCTTTCAAAACCCTGAAACCCTAAACCCGAAACCCTGAAACCCTAAACCCTAAATCGCGAAACCCTGAAACCCTAAACCGCGAAACCCTGAAACCCTAAATCCTAAACCCTAAACCCTGAACCCTGAAACCCCAAAACCCGACACCCCGAAAGCCTAAAACCCTATCCCGGAAGCCCTAAACTTTTAAACGTTTAAACCCTGAAACCCCAGACCCGAAACCCTGAAACCCTAAGCTCTAAACCTTTAAGCCCTGAAACCCTAAACTCGACGCCCGAAGCCTTGAAACCCAAAGTCCTACACCCTAAACCCTGAAACCCTAAACCTCTAAACCCTAACCCATAAACCCTGAAACCCCGAAACCTCGTAGAAACCCGAGGTGGCCAGGGCTTCTCTCGCAGTATCTGCAGATGATCTGGTGCAAGCCCGTTTCGGGAGAGGCGGCTTTAGGGTGTAGAGGTTTAGGGTTTAGGGTTTAGGGTTTCGGGTTTCGGGTTTCGGGTTTAGGGTTTAAGGTTTAGGGTTTAGGGTTTAGGGTTTCGGGAGAGGCGGTTTTGAGATGGGAGCCAGAAATTGAGATTACATAGGGGTTTGGGGTTTTGGGGTTTAGGGTTTAGGGTTGAGGGTTTAGGTAGGATTTAGGGTTCAGAGGTTCAGGGTATTAGGAGTTTGGGGCTGAGTCTGCCCATGCCTGTAACGGTAAAGCATATTCGGGAAGCCGGGCACTGATCCTCTGTACCTTGTGTTCCAACTTTGTGTGGTCCACTATATACTTTTGCAACACATCTCATCAAGATCGCACAGCTTGTTATAATACTAGTCATACGAGCATATAGAATGCACGAAAACCCAAAGCGCTGTTTTTGTCTGGTATGCCGTTTCGAAATGGGAATTTAGTTTAGGATTGGGAGTTCGTAGGGCTAGGAGTTGTCGTTTTGGAGGGGTGGGGGCTAGTCTTTGCTTGGTTAACGGAGTTAGGCGTCAGATTTCGCAGGTGTTGGCCTCGTCTATTCTGACTTAGGGTTTAGGATTTAGGGTTTAGGGCTTTAGGGTTTTAGCGGTTTAAGGTTTAGGGTTTAGGTTGAGTGGTTTCGGGTCTAGGGGTTTAGGGTTTAGGGGTTGGGCTTTAGTTGTTGACCTAGGGTTCCGTGGTCCAGGACTAGATATTTGCTCGACGTATGATTTCTGTGACCGAGCTTCGTGAGGACGCCAGAAGAAGGGGGTTTACAGGTTAAAAGTTTCCGAAATCCCAGAGCGCCAGAAAAAGGAGCAGCAGACCCAAACAAGTCCTAAACCCCAAACCCCAAACCCCAAAGCCCTAAACTTTAAACCCTAAAACCCTAAACCCTATCAACCCCTACACCCTAACACCTAAACCCTATAAACCCTATAAACCCTATAAAACCTATAAACCCTATAAACCCTACAGACCCTGGACCCCGAACGCCCTGAACCCAACCCCCCCCAATCCCACACCCCCTTGCCGTTTTCAGGAGCTACTGGGAGGTTCATGGGAAGTTTGAAGTGGGGTTATCTGTCTTCCAAATAGGGGTCATAGTTGCCCTAAACCCCACTTAGTTTCTCTACCCCTAAACCTTAAACCCTCCAAGTATATATAGAAACCTCAAGAAGGAGCCCTAAAATGGTGGGTCTTTCCGGCTACAGGTAAGCCCTAAACCCAAACCCCTCTAAGCCTAAGCCCTAGACCCTTAAACCCGAAACCCTCAACCCTAAACTTTTAAAGCCCTAAACCCTAAACCCTGAACCCTAAACCCGAAACCCTAAACCCCGAAACCGTAAACCCTAAACCCTAAACCCTAAACCCTAAACCGCCCGCCTGCTGGTCCAGGGAGGAGTCGTTATGCGGCTACAGCCGCATCCTGATGTGGAATGCTGGAGCCTCCGAGAAGATTGGGGTTTAGGGTTTAGGATTTAGGATTTAGGGCTTAGTATTTAAGATTTAGGATTTAGGGCTTAGTATTTAGGCGGTTTAGGGTTTAGGGTTTAGGGATTTAGGGCTTAGGGTTTAGGGTTTAGGATTTAGGGTTTAGAGCTTAGTATTTAGGATTTAGGGCCTAAGCCCTAAACCCAAAGCCGCTGACCTAAGCAACTGTAGGTGTAGAGCCCGGACAAACCCTAAACCCAAACTCCCGATCTGAGTTGGGCTTCTTAGGGTTTAGGGTTTAGGGTTTAGAGTTTAGGGTTTAGGGTTTAGGGTTTAGGGTTTAGAGTTTAGGGTTCAGGGTTTAGGGCTTCAAGGTTTTTGTTTGAGGGTTGTGCACGAGTTCTACAGCAGGTCCTTTGAGGGGTTCGGCGACACAGGACTTAGGGGCTGTGGGGTTTCGAAGTAGTAGGACTTTGAGACTTTACGGTTAGAACCTTGGGAGTTTAGGCTTTGAGGTTCTTCTGCTTGGGCACCACAAAAAGTAAAGGTGGAGTTTGGGCGACCGTTTGGGGGGACCCTAATTGGGGTTTAGGGTTTCGGGTTTAGGCTTTGGGGTTTTGGGTTTAGGGTTTAGAGTTTAGTGCTTCAGGGTTTAGGGATTAAATAGCGGTTTTCCTTGTTGTAACCGTACTCAACTAGTTACTTGCGAAGTCCCCTACCCTGCGAGCAGCTACCAGGACCGGTGATCACCTTCCCATCGCCTATATCGCCATCATCGGACTTACCGTCTGGTGCGACCTGGTCTGAGCTGTCCGATGAATCCCCAAACCCCCAAACCCCTATATAAACCCTAAACCATAAACCGTGGGTGTAGACTCCTAGCCTACACCTGTCGTGTTCGCATTCAGGGCTCGAGGAACGCCGGCCATCATGCGGCTGGGTTTTTGTTAGGGGATTTACTTTAAGTTGCCATAAGAGGGATTTATAGTAAATAATATGGTCTCTTTATTCTGGTAACTAAATTATTCTGCTAACAAAATTAAATCACTTAGCAAGAACCCAAGCCTAAACCCCAAATCCTACACCCTAAACCCTAAAAAACAAGAACCCAACCCTAAACCCTAAACCCCTTAACAAGAACCCAGGCTGAGGTGAAAATCAAGAATCGTGAGACCTAAGCCCACGCAGTTCTGAAGGACCCCGAAGCTTGCAACCTCAGATCCGCCACCAACGAAACTTATCGAGTTTAGTATAGAAGCCAAAATAATTACCTACAGTATTTTGGTGGGGTTCCCTATTATAGCTATAGTATAATATACCCCTAAAACCCTGTTCTAAATTATTAAGGCCCCTACACTCAATCCTAAACCCCCATCCCCGAAACCCTAATCTCCAAACCCTAAACCCTAAACCCTAAACCCTATTCTGATTATTCAAACCCCTACATTACACCCCACAGACTGAACAGCAAGGAGTAAGGCCTCAGCAGACCAAAGCGCAAAGCTTCTCGCTCAGCTCGGTGAGTGGCCGAAGTGTAGTACTTGGAGGCCCTTTTGACTTAGTAAGTAGGGTTAGTAAGGTGGGTTATGGGGATTATAAGAGGGTTTCTAGGGGATACTAAGTAGACTTACTAAGTCAAAGGGGCCTCCAAGTATACTGCGCATCGATCTATCTATCCATCCAGCCATCCACCCAGCTACCTATCTATCGTTTTCTGTTTTTTTCGTTTTCTTATGGTATATGTCTATCTATCTGTGTGCTTCCTTTGAACCATCTATCCATCTATCTATCTATCTATCCATCCATCTACCTATCGATCTATCTATCTATCTATCTATCTATCTATCTGCCTATCAATCTATCTATCTAAGTCTATCTAAGTCTCTCTAAGTCTATATCTATCTATCTATCTATCTATCTATCTATCTATCTATCTATCTGTGTGTCTGTCCATCAATCTCTCTCTGTCTCTCTTTCTCTCTCTCTCTCTCTCTGTCTGAAACGACAACCATGTATGAACTACAGGGGAGCAAACATCGAGTTCTCGGACCGCTATATAGACCTAAAGGTATAGGATCCCGTACATCCTTTATAGTAAACCCTTATAGTCCCTTATCGTAACCTTTTGTATAACAAACCCCCAACCCCAATTACAAGCCTGAACCCCAAATCCTAAACCCCTTCACCCTCAACCTGATCACTGAACCCTGAACCCTAGACCAAACCCTCGACCGCAAAAGCCTGAAGTCTGAGATCAAAGGCATCGGCATCCCGCTGCTGCTTTACTTGGCGATTTGGCGGCTGCAAGATCGGAACACCCAGGAAAATTTCAGGACAGCCAACCCGAAAGCCTAAAAAACCCTAAACCCTAAACCTTAAACCTTAAACCCTAGACCCTAAACCTTTGAACCCTACACCCATGGAACACCCACGAAAACTACAGCACAGCCATGACGGCACCTCTCGCAGCTCTGTGCCGTAAGACTCAAAAACGCCTTATGTAAGGAATAGCAACCCCTTTTGTATGGGATATGTATATATATATATAAGGAATATATACTCGAAGCTATTGGGGTCCTTAGTATGACAAGGGATGTATGCTCCTCAACAGTATTTAGGTTTTTTTTAGGGCTCCCTACAGCCTTCGTACCTTAAACCCCAAGCCCCCTTAACCCAACACCCACGACTTCGGATTTGGGGTTCCGGGGCAACTTGGGGGGTGTGCACCTATTGCTACTATAGGGGCCTTAATAACCAGAATAGGGTTTTGGGGGTCGATTATACTATAAATATAAAAAAGGAACTCCTAAAATAGTACAGGTGATTGTTTGAGCCCCTGCATTACAATGTTTTTCTGCTACGTCTGTTTTTGGGGGTTTGGGGCTTCCATGTGTCCGGACCGTTCCCCAGACCGACCAACGAGCCAGTATCCATCGTCCAGCCATGAAGATTGCGTCGGAAGCTCGCGGCCAGTGACAGTAGCTCCGCAGCCGAACCCCTGAATCCACCCCCCAAGAACTAAAATGGTGGTTTCTCCGAATTCAGGAGAGTCCCTTGATTTTTTGGAGTTCCTCAGAGCAGTTCTACTGCTTGCGCTATCGCTTGTTTTCTCAACCTCCCAATGGTGCCGAGATTCTCCCAGACCCACGAACCCCACACCCTAAAACCCTAAAGCTCTAACAGCCCTGAACCCTAAACCCCAAGCCCCTAATCCTGCACCTCTAACCCTAAACCCTAAACCCTAAACCCTAACCCCAGAATCCCAAGACAGGACTTACGGTTACTTCATCGATGGCTTCGAGCCCGCGTACTGGTGGTGGGACATCCTGATCAAGCGCGGAGACGTTGCTATCATGCCTCTGTGCTGCAGCTTAACCCGAAACCCCTAAACCTCTAAACCCCTAAACCCTTAAGCCCCGAAACTCCCAAACCCCTAAACTCTAAACCCCCAAACCACTAAACCATCTAAACCACTAAACCCCTAAACCCCTAAACCCTAAACGAGTCTAGGGATCTCCGGGGTTTCGGAAGGGTGCTGGAGTGCGGGGTTGATGTTTAAGGTTTAGGGTTAAGGGTTTGGGGTTTAGGGCTTAGGGTTTAATTAGGGGGTTTAGGGTTAAGGGTTTAGGATTTGGGGTTTAGGGTCTAGGGTTTAGGGGGTTTAGGGTTTAGGGGGTTTAGGGTTTAGGGTTCCAGCGATTCCCATCTCTCAGCTTATTGGCCCAAAGACCAGACTTTACTTGGAGGGTCATGGGACTCAGTAAACTCCTAGCGTTTGGGGCTTAGGGTCTAGGGCTTAGGGCTTAGGGTCGTGGGTTTAGGGTTTACTTGGAGGGTCATGGGACTTCTAGTAATAACTACAAATACCCTACTTGGGTTTTCAGTAAGTATAAGCGTAAACCCTAAACCCTAAACCCTAAACCCTAGCCCCTAGTTGTCGCCCTAGCTCGAGATATCCTTTCTACCGCCCTCGACCCTTCGGACCCTGTAAGGTGGCCGTTTAAAGAACCCTGCCTTAAGAACCCAAAACCCATTGTCTTGTAGGTTCTTATTATAAACCCTAATATGGGATTTATAGGGACTCTACAAAAAAGTAGGTTTTGGGTTCTTAAGGTAAGTTACTACGTCCCATGATCTCTGAAAAACGCCAAACCCCACCTAGTTTCCTTTTAGAGGCCCCTATAGATCCCTTTCAAGGAGCCCTTCAAACCCTAAACCCCAAACTTCAACCCGTAAACCCTAAACCCTACACCCTGCACCATACACCCTAAACCCTAAACCCTAAACCCTAAACCTTACACCCTCAACCCTTAAAGGGGTCCTTGAAGCACCGAGGCATGGGGGCCGATTTTGAGCCTCAGTGTGCGTAGTTCTGAACGTGGGATTTTCGGGACGGAGGGCTTCTAGAGAGGGGGGTTTGGGGGATTTTAGGGTATGGGGTTTCGGGGTTTGGGGGTTCAGGGTTTAGGGGGTTTTTGGGTTTAGGGTTTACGGGTTTAGGGTTTAGGTGCTTCTAGAAGATGGGCATACTGTTAGAGTAACTATACTGTATGGGGTTTCGAGGTTTAGGGGGTTCAGGGTTTTCAAGCCCCTTAAACCCTAAACCCTTCTAGAACCCCAAGCCATGTCCTTCTAAGGATGCTGGTCACCTACACTTCCGTCGCCGATGATGAGAAGGCGTAGCCTGGCAAAGCAGAGGAGGATTTAGGGTTTAGGGTTTAGGGTTTGGTCTGCTAGTCTTTATAGCCACAATTTAGGTACACAGCCTCATGTTTGTTCAGTTGCGGTTTGAGGGTCACAAGCACTTCAAGCCAGTTTGGAAGGACTTCTTTGTGTCGCAGGGCCACTAGTCTTCATAGCCTTAGTTACAAAAGCCCCATGATCCTCCAAGTAGGGCTCATGGGAGTTAGTAGCTGTTCATGGGACAGCTTCGGGATGCAATTGACGGTTTGCTTTCGTTCAAGGCCCATGAAGTCTTGTCTCTGAATGGCATTGAAAGATGATGGGGCTAGTGCTTGTCTTGGAGGAGAATACCGGGCTTCTTCGGAATCTGACTGAGCATTGGTTTTGGTCTGAGTTTTTGTTTCCGGGAATGTTGACACAGCCTACGTGAATAATAGATGTACAGAGAGAAGAGCAGAGGTGATACGACCATTTGATATACATGGATGCCATGAGATATCTTTGGCATACTGTGTAAAGCGTAAAGATATGCAATATGTACTGCATGGTATGGCGGAAGTACACTTTACGTCTTCTGGCTGAAGCAACCACTATATGCCGCAGTCATATGAAAGCAGACTATATAGCATCCTCTTCGAGTCACTAGAAACAAGCCTTCAAAGCTGATGGAACCCGGTTTACACCCTGAGCAACCCTAAAAACAACCCATAATACGCACCCTAAAATCTAGACCCTAAACCCTAAACCCTAAACCCTAAACCCTAAACCCTAAACCCTAAACCCTAAACCCTAAACCCTCAAGCCAAGGAAGCTGCTGATCTATCCGTTCATCTCGGGGGGGCATCTGGCGATTACGGCCTGGTGCCGGCCTTTCCTCAACAACCAGGCGCCCCCAAAATGGTAGGGTTGAGGGTTTAGGGTTGGGGGTTTAGGGTTCAGGGTTGGGGCTTGAGGGTTTAGGGTTTAGGGTTTGGGGTTTAGGGTTTAGGGTTTAGGGTTGAGGGTTTGGGGTTTAGGATTGAGAAATGAGGCTTGAGGGTCTAGGGTTTAAGGTTGAGAGTCTAGGGTTTAGGGTTGAGAGTTTAGGGTTTAGGGTTGAGAGTTTAGGGTTTAGGTTTGAGAGTTTAGGGTTCAGGGTAAAGACTTGCGAGTTGAGAGTGCAAGGTTCTGCTTTTTTCGGGATAGGGCTGAGAAATTTCGTGGGAGGGCTTAGAAGTTTAGGTTCGGTACTGCCGCCTTTCAGTAATGCTAGGCCCTTTTTGGTAGCTCTATTACAGACTGCTACTGTATGGGGGCGGTACCCAAAGTTTAGGGTTTATGGCTGAGGTTTATTGAGAACGGCGCATACCTGGTGGGCATGCTCAGACACCCTGCTTGGACAATGGTCATCCATGGGACTTCGTAAGTAGGGTTATAAGTACTTAAGAGCTAGGTTCCCTAGTAGTAGTTAGTAGTACCCTATTGCCCTTTTTGTTTTTGGGGTCCCTGATTAAACCAATAGAGTAGGAAAAAGGGTGCCCTTATTGTTAGAGGTCTACTGGGGAACCTAGTAAGCACTTAAGTTACCCGAAGACTTGCCCTAGTTACCAAGTTCCCTGATTCCTTATGTAAACACTGCACACCTAAATCCCGAGGCCCGAAGATCAAACGCTTTACCCGAACCCCTGAAACTTCGACTGGCAAACATTTTTCCTTGAGGGCGGAATCAACCAGGACAGGGTTAAGGGTTCATGCACCATATAGGACTTCATAGTATAAGGGTATTGCGCCCCTACTGATCAGGGTCATGTGGTTCCCAAGGTTCAACACAGGGCAAAGAACTAAAGCCTAACCGCGAGTTATGGATCCTCGGGTGGCGGGCCCTGCTACCCCTAATCCCTAAAACCTGCATGTGTGTGTGTGTCCCTAAACCCCTAAACCCTAAGCCAACCTGGCAGGCAGAGATTCTCGACTTCCTTGAGTACATCCTCTCGAGACGCTTGGCCATCTGAATCTACTTGGAGGTTCATGAGATTCAGTAAGTAAGGCTATAAGTACCCTAAATGGTGTGATTCAGTAGGTACGGCTGTAAGTACCCTAAATGGGCTTAGAAGCGCAAGTATAAATACAGCTACTTTGTTTGTGAGCCTAGTTCGTATGTCTATGTCGCATGATCCTTTTAGCAATGGGGGCCGAATGTTCGGAGCAGGCCTTCTGGGCATACCGCAGTATAACTATAACCCTAAACCCTAAACCCTAAACCCTAAACCCTAAACCCTAAACCCTAAACCCTAAACCCTAAACCCTAAACCCCTAAGCCCTAAAACCTAAACCCCAACTATGTAGTCTTGGCAGGGGCAAAGGGGATGTTGTTACTACGTACTCAGACCCTATGCTAGGGCTTAAGGACTTCCCTAAGCTGTGTAGCCGTAGGGTTTAGGGTTTAGAGTTCAGGGTTTAGGCTTTAAGGTGTATGCCCTGAAACCCAATTCAAGGTCCCTATTTTCAGGTTTAGGGTTTGGCAGGGTCTAGGGTTCAAAGTGAGTAGCAGGAAGACTCCATAGCCTTCCTCTTTGGGTCTTTGGGGATGGGGAGGCGTCATAACCTCACAACTCATGAGGTTTAGGGTTTACGGATACCTGAACCAGTATTGACTTCGGTCCACTGGTTTTTCTATGTGAGCGGTTGTGGTGTTGTGTAGAGTCCACGCCTTCAGGGTGCAGGGTTTGAAGTTCCTAACTTTAAACCCTAAACCCTAAACCCAGTTTGAATCCAAGAGCCTATACCAACTTCCGACCCTCTTTCATAGAAGAGACTCGCAAGACTACGGGAGCCAGTCGCAATAGTACCGACTCGTCGTCGCCCAAAACGTATAGCATAACGCAACCCAACATCCTATTCTGATCATGAAGGCCCCTGTTATCACGTGCAAAGCGACCAGCAAGGAGAACCCCAGTCATGGTTTAGGGTTTACGGTTTAGGGTTTAGGGGTTAGGGTTTAGAATATCAATACTTGTCTCATTATTCAGACCGTCTTGTAGTTCCGTCTAAGAAGGTCTTAGCATTGCTTCAAACAGGCTCTGTTGTTCAGGAATGGCTAGTATAGAACCCTAAACCCAAACCCTAAACCCTTTAGAGTTCGGAGTAGAAGACTATGTCATGGATTCTACTAGGACTCCTTTGAGTTCCTTAAAGTCGAATAGGGTTTAGGGTTTAGGGTGTAGGGTTTAGGGTAATGTGCCCCCAAACCTCCATGCAATATTAGGCTGCCGAGTTGCAGACTCCCCCGCGTGCAAGCTTCCGGACACCCCCTCCTAAACCCCTAAGCCTCTAAACCCTAAACCCCTAAACTATAAACCCTAAACGCTTAAATCTAGGACATTTTCAGGTGGGTAGTTACCGTTATAGGAGCCTTATAGAAGGTCTATATACCTTATGGAAGCCTTATAGAAGCCCTATATACCCTAAGCTCCCCACCTGTAGTTTCCTTTAAGTAAACCCCAAACCCCAAGCCCCAAACCCTAACCCCTAACCCCTAAACCTCTAAACCCCTCAACCTCAAGAGCTTCTAGCAGGAATCACATGAAACTCAGCTGAAGAAGAGAACAGGATGAATCTGCACACCCGGACAGGGTTTGGGGTTAAGGGTTTGGGACAATCCGGTCGGTAATGAAGCCTTGATTTTGCTAGGTTTCAGAGGTTTAGGGGTTTAGGGTCTAG
>CAJNDV010019968.1:54976-66201 GCA_905221635.1 Symbiodinium sp. CCMP2456 | reverse complement strand
GCTACTGCTACTACTACTACTAATACTGCTACAACAACTACAACTACCACCACCACTACCACTACCACTACCACTACCACTACCACTACCACTACCACTACCACTACCACTACCACTACCACTAGCACTAGCACTAGCACTAGCACTACCACTACCACTACTACTACTACTACTACTACTACTACTACTGCTGCTACTACTACTACTACTACTACTGCTACTACTACTGCCTGCTCCTACTCCTATTGCCACACTGCTAGTGCTACTTCTACTGCCTCCACAGCCTATTCTGCCTATTCTGCCTATGCTGTCTATACTGCCTATACTGCCTATACTGCCTACACTGTCTACCGCTGTTTCCACCAGCACCACCTCCTCCACCACCACCACCACCACCACCACCACCACCACTACACATCACCAGCCCAACCCCTCGGGCACAAAGCCCACTGTTCACGAAGCTCGTAAACTCAGCAAGCTCCCGCATTCCGAAGCTATGACCCTTAAACCCTAAACCCTAAAGCGTAGATCCTCGAGCACAAGCCCTCAACACTCCAAAGGCCACAAACTGTTCAGCCGCATGGTCCTGCGACATTGAATTTCTGTATGTACCTGCTAAACAAGTGTCTGAAGCCACCAGAAGCAAGATTCTGCGAATTGATGTCAGGTTTGGCGCTTAGAAGGTTTAGAGAGTCGGATCTTTGGTTTCAGGTTTCGGGGCTTGCGGGTTTAAGGCTTCGGGGATTTGGGTCTAAGGGTTAGGGTTTAGGGTTTAGGGTTTAGGGCTTAGTAAATTAGGATGGTTTAGGGTTTAGGGTTATCTAGGGCTTGTTCTAGCACCCTCGCCGGGACGGTCTCTGACGACAATGTGCCAACTTTTGGACTAACTGCTCTGGACTGAACCCTTCACCCTGAACCCGAAACCCTAAATGGAAGGCCCAATGCTTAAACACTTCGCGGGGTTAGGGTCGCTAGTTTGGCCCTAAAGAAACCTACATGACAACCCCCTGACAAAGAAGCTTGCTCACTTTGACCCGTCGCGCATCAATTGCTCACTGCCCCTCGCCAGGGATGGATTGAAAAGGTGCTTGGTCAGCTTTAGTGGATACCAGGTGTATGTAAACATATGGTTGTGAGCTAAACCCTGCACACTCAAGCCTACGCACTACTCCAGCAAAGATGCTGCTATATGGGGGTTTCCGAAAATAGGGGACCCTAATATAGTAGCCTGAATAGTAGGATCCCTATTATAAGGTCTCCACAATAAGGTACCCTAATTTCGGAAACTCCCATATCGCAGAAATCAGGTCGCTGTGGAGTGTTGTCAATGCTGTTATCCCCAGCGACAAATTGGAGCACGGGGTCGGGGTTTAAGATCAATCAGACAAAAGGAAATAAAAGAGCTCTCACGGGTCCCACTCTCGATGCCGGCAATTCCCATATAGGCTCTCATCAGCCCTAAACCCTAAACCCTAAACCCTAAACCCTACACCGAGATGCAATGACAAGTCGTGTTGGAGTTTTGGAATCAGCCCTGTTCCCTTTCATGGCCTGTAGGAGCGGGCTCCAAACCCAAAATGAACCAAACGACCGAAATGGTTGTAGGCTTTAGGGGTTTGGGGTTTAGGGGTTTAGGAGGGGTTTAGGGTTTATGGGTTTAGGGTTTAGGGTTTAGGGTCATGCCACAAACCAAAACCCCTAAAGCGGAAACCTAAACTAAAGCAGCTGAACGAAAAAACTAAACCCCAAACGCTGAACCCAAAACTCAGATAATTAAGTTCAAAGCTCAAACCCAACACACAAAGGCCAAAATCCCAAACCCCAGGCCCCAAACCATATACTTATTCAGTGCAAAGGTGTTGGGCTATATGATCGTATACTTAACAAATACAAAACAAAGACTATATGTAAAGTGATACCAATACAAATTTTGCCGACCACAACATGTAGAGTTATGGCGGAGCGAAGCTGCCGGACCAAACGAGGAATACCCGAGGAGCAATTGAGGAATGACAGGCAATAGAAGCAGTTGGCAAGGTTCACAGTGTTTTCATACTCGTGGTGGAATTCCAAAACCTGCACATTATCAAGCGACTTGACGACAGCGCTATTCGTATATCGACGAAAAGCAAGAATGCTACGTGCTACCTCTACTGAATTCAAAAGACCGGCACGAGAGTCTCCAGACCGGCAATCAGCACAAGAATACTCATACACTCACACAAAGCACCCAAAAACCGGACCGTAAAACGCCCAAACATCCTGCTAGGGCTTTCATAAGGCTGCACGAGTGTACAGGAGACCGTACTTATAACTCCCCATGAACCTCCACGTACTCAATCGGGGCCTGCTGCTGCTTCGGAAGCTGCTCCTCTCGCGGAAACAAGGCTTCGATGAGAAGGCTGTGCTTCACGGGCTGCAGCGCTTTGGGGCACGGGGCATACCCCTTAATTGAGGAATAGACCTCAAACCAGAAGATTAGGGTCCATAATTCAAGGTATATACTATATACCTTAATTCAGGGGTATCGGGCTCTCTGGGTTCACAAGGTTTTCCTGAAGCTAAGCATCTCGGCATCTTATCGGACTTAAGATTTAAGTCTAAACCCCTCAATCACAACCCCATCAGGCTGAAAGGAAGTTTCATCGGAGGTTTCGATGGTACTCGCCAGACCCTCAAGCCCCAAACGAGAAAAGGCAACCCTGGACTGGGAACTCATAGGAGCATTACTGGGCTCTTGATCAGGAACTTAAGTAATGGGGACCTATGATGAATAATATGGCTTCCTTTTTTGTGGAAGCTTAATTTAGAATGAACAATATGGCTTCCTGATTACAGTAGCTTAAAACTAGTTAAGGTCCTTAACAAGAACCCAAACCCTAAACCCTAAACCACGTAAATCTTTTAACAAGCCCAGACTAGCCAGTCTGAGCGATGCATGGCACTCAGGGCTGTAACGTATGCCTGGAGAGCCCTATACCCCTTTAATTAAGGAATATTCCGTAAATTTTAAAGGCTTGAATTTATGATTTAAGCTATACTCCTTGATTGACGAATCTTCCTTAAATTATCAAGGGCTTCTTCAGGTGATGATTTAAGCTATACTCCCTCATGGAGGAGGATTGGCATTGAGGAGGATTGGCAGTATTCAAGGGGCTTGATTTCGTTAGGAAGGAGTTCTGAAACGGAAGCTTTAAGCGCCAACCCACAAATTCGCAAAACTTTTTCTGCAAAAAAACAGGGGCCACACAGCGTACCTGTTGATTTTATTCTCCAAGCTATACTCGTTAAGAAAAGGTATTCGGCTCTCTGGCTATGGAGTTCAGGGCACAGGGTGAACCTCTGCTGCGGCACCGGCTTTAGGTTACGTAGAGCATGGTCTCTGCAGCTAGGTTTTAGCTCAGATTCAGATCAGCGCGCAGGTACTCGAATCCTCCGTGGGAAACCCTAAACCCTAAACCCTAAACCAGGTCATACTATAGTTGCTCTATTCCGGCAAACTACGGCCCTGAACCCTGGCTCGGATCCCATGCTCCAAACCCTGAGCCCGAGACCCGAAACCCTTAACCAGAGACCCGAAACCCCAAACCCGGTTTAGGGTTAAGGGCTTACGGAACCCTTAAACCCAAAACCCTGAATCCGAGACCCTGAACCGAAAACCCTCAACCCTACAACTCAAAAAAAACAAAGAACCCGAACCTCGGCCATCAGGGGCTTCACCCCGAAAATGGGGGTCTCGAACCCGGGGTTTATGGTTTAGGGGTTCTAGGTTTAGGGAATAGGTAATAGGTTGTTTTTTGTTCAACGCCTTTATGGCTTGGGTTTGGGGTTGAAGGTGTAGGCTCAGGCTCTAGGGTTGAGGGTGTTGGGGCTTAGGCTTGGGGTTTAGGGCAGAAGCCCTGAACAGAGCACTGGCTCAACTAAACCCTAAACCCTGAACCCTAAACCCTGAACCCTAAACCCCTAAACCCTAAACCCCTGAACCCCTAAACCCCTAGACCCCTAAACCCTGAACCCCCTGAACCTGAACCGCTATGAACCCCTAAACCTGAACCGCTATGAATCCCTAAACCCTGAACCCTAAACCCCTAAACCCTGAACCCCTAAATCCCTAAACCCCTAAACCCCTAAACACCTAAACCCCTAAACCCTGAACCCCTAAACCCCCACCCTGAACCCCTATGAACCCCTAAACCCTGAACCCTAAACCCACCGATTACATCTGAGCCCCAGGCAGCGACCCTAATCTGAGAGCGGCGGCAGCAATCTGAGCAGGGCAGTATGTCGGAGATGTCGGGTGTAGGGTTTAGGCTTAGGGTTTAGGGTTTAGGGTTTAGGGTTTGATAGGGATTAAAGGAAAGTACAGGTGGGGAGTTTAGGGTATTTAGGGCTTCTATAAGCACGTCTATAACGGTATGTAGACCTTCTATAAGGCTCCTATGACGGTAACTACCCACCTGAAAATGTCCTAGAAGGGAGTCCGTAACCCGTAAACCCTAAACCCCTACATCCTAAAACCTTCACCGTTAACATGACCCCCAAACCCTGCACCTTGAGCCCCCAGCATATATAAGAGCCTTCATAATTCGAATGGGGTTTTGGGGTATCGTATATACTTTTATTATAAGGAAACCCGAACAAGGTTTTCTACAACGTAGGGCATTGGGCTTCGGAGGGTCATTGGCTCATGCTTGTGCTTCGGTGACCCGCCCTGCCATTACAACTCCGACATCCGGAACAAGAAACCGTCAAGTTTAGGGTTTAGGATTTAGGGTTTAGGGTTTATAGTGTTTAGGGTCAAGTCAAAACGCTGACCATCGGCTTAGGGTTTCAGGTTGAAGGGGTTAGGATTTAGGGTCTCGTCCCTAAACCCTAAACCCTAAACCGTGGCGCTGTGGAATGCTGTGCCAAGTGAAAGATTTAGTGTCTGATCCGACGCAGCCTTGACCCCCCGAACCAATACCCTACTTGGAGGGTCGGGGGACTTAGTAAGTGGTTGATAATTAGACTTGTAAGTACCCTAATAGGGATCCTCATTGGGGCCATGATGCTCATAGCTCTATAGAATAACTAGTCCCCCGACCCTCCAAGAACACTGTCTGGATGCCAGAGGATGAACCAGAAAGCCAATCATCGAGGTCTGATTCGTTCTGCAATGCAAACGTTAGCATCCATATGCCCAGGTATGCCCGCAGACTATCTTTATATACGGAGAGAAACGCCTGTAGCTCATTTAGGGTTTAGGGTATCGTTAGCATAAAATAACCTCAAGTCGTATCTACCATTTGTTCAAACATAATACTGTGCATCGAACATCGGATCCTCTGCGCACAATAAGGATTACTAAGTACTGTAGGGTCCATAAGAAGTCTGTACGGATTCTTGCAGGGCTGCTATCTAGAAGGGCTGCTATAAGGATTCTATTCAGGGCTCTCGGTTATAACCCTAAACTCTACTTGGAGGTTCATGGGTAGTTATAAGTGGAGTTATAAGTAGGGTAACTAAAGTTATAACCCATATTAGGGGACTTATAACCCTACTTATAACTACCCATGAACCTCCAAGTAAACCCTAAAACCTAGGGACGCTCCAAGATAACCTGCTCGGCTGGGGAGCGGACCGAAGACATTAGACCGTTCCTGCCGGCCGAACTTGTGACAACTCAGTGTTTAGGGTTTAGGGTTTTAGAGTTTACGATCTGGGGTTTAGGGTTTAGGGTTTTAGAGTTTAGGTTTAGGGTTTAGGGTTGGGGGGGGGTCTGGGGTTTTGGATTGGCCACCGTTGGTATGGAGAGAGGCAGTGCGGGTGTCCGTCTCGTGACGCTAAAGCTGTGTAAGAACTTTGAGTAAGGGACCTATGTACGTGCTTTAAACCTTGTTGGGCATATTATAAAAGACATGTGTGTACATACCTGTTTATATATATATATATATAGAAATGCACACACACACATATATACACATACGTGTGTGTGTATATATATATATATATACATATGTATAAATAAATATAACACATAGCCTACCTCACATTTCAGACTGGGCGGTGGGAACCAACCGGTCTGCAGCTTCTTAGGAGCGTGTGGAGCCGGGGTTTTAAGGAGAGTGTACCCAGACATAATCTTAAACCATAGGGTTTAGGGTTTAGGGTTTAGGGGTTTAGGATTTAGGGTTTGGGGTTTCGGAATCCTAAAGATTGGGTTTAGGGGCATGCAGATTATGGTTGAAGGTATGTTCCTTACTGAGGGGCATTGGGATCTCTGGGTGGGTTCAGGGTGTAGTGCTCTGCAAGCCTCAATGTCCTGTAAAGAACGGGAATAGGGTGGGATAGGATGATCTCGGCAGTTTAGAGTGTGGGATTTAGGATTTAGCATTTAGGGCTTTAGGGTTTAAGGTTGTAGGGTTTAGGGTGTAGGGTTATATGGTTTAGGGTTTTAGGGATTAGGGCTTGAGGTTTTGGGGTGAGTTTGGGTTTAAGCGTCTCTTTTCAGCCCGAAACCAACCCCCCTGTGCTGCAATCCGCAGAAGCGCGCCCCTAAACCCTGGGCCCTAAACCCTAAACCTTAAACCCCTAAACCCTAAACCCTAGACCCTAAACCTGAAAGCGCACAGTCGCACACCCAGGCCCTAGGCAGGTTTACGGTTTAGGGTTTACATAGGGGTTTAGGGTTTCGGGTTTAGGGTTTAGGGGTTTAGGGTTTCGGGTTTAGGGTGGTTCCTACACCCTAGACCACTAAACCCTAAACTCCCCAAAAGGCCCAGACTCGCCTCTAGCCAAGGGCTCTTTCATACTCCTGACTAAAAATTCCAAACCCTAGTTTATCTGATGATTCTTAGCATTATCATAGCATCATGATCAATATGATGATGACAATGAGTGTGAGCAGTAGTAATGCTATTACTACTAGTACTATTGTTGCCAAGGACAGTGATACTAATATTGTAGTTTATCAGTACCGCTACTATCATCGTTGTTACAGTTGTTGTTAGCAGTCTTATTGCAATTGTTATTCTTGTAGTTTGGTAGTTTAAGTTAAAATTAGTTCCCTAAACCCTAAACCCTAAACCCTAAATCAGTTCGCACACCGCGCGGGCCCCTTCTTCTTCGGCGAGTCATCCATGGCTGTCGGCGATGCCGTGGGCTTCGGGATCCGAGGACCTCAGGGTTCAGTGTTCACAGTTCAGGGTTCAGGGTTCAGAGTTTAGGGTTTAGGGTTTCGGGTATAGGGTTTCGGGTTTAAGGTATGGGGTTTCGCGTTTTGGGTGGAGGGTTTCGGCTTCGGGGCGTAAACTGCAAAAGTGGTGACGGGCAGTCACCGTCGGCGAGGCGGAGTAGCAGCAACAGCAGTAGCAGTTGCATTTGCAGGTGCTGTAGCAGCAGCATTACTGTGGTAGCAGTGGTACGGTAGCAGTAATGTAGGGGCCTTCATAATTTCAATAGGGTTTTGGGGTCCACTATACTATACTTATAATAAGGAACCCCCCAAACTAGTATTGGTAATTATTAAGGGCCCTATATTAGTAGCAGTAGCAGTAGCATCCCAGGACCCTCGAACCAACTCTCCGCAAACCCTAAACCCTAAACCCTAAAGCCTAAAGCCTAAACTGCAGAACAATCGTAAAACAAGGGCCCCTGCGGCCGTCACCGACCAACGTCTGCCTGGAGCCACTTCCGCGAAGGCCTTGGGTGCAGGCTTGCGGCTTCTGGTTTGAGGCTTGGGTTTGTTTAGGGCTTTCAGGATTTAGGTTTTAGGGTTTAGGTGTTAGGGTTTAGGGTTTAGGGTTTAGTGTTTGGGGTTTTGGCTTTGGGGTTGGCGCCTAAGGCATCGGGCAAGTATGCTTCAGGGTTGGGTGCAGAGGGTTGAGGCTTTGCGCTTAGGCCGTGGAGGGTGAGATTTGAGGGTTTACGGGCGGCTGGAACAAGGTCTCAATAGTAATAATCTGTGCAATAAACCCTAGTTCTGCCATTGAACCCTAAACCCTAAACCCTAAACCCTATAAAACCCTAAACCTTAAACCCTATAAGCGCTGAACCATTGAAGTGACGTCACCGCCAACAGTCCGAGGATTTTGAGGTTTAGGTTTGGGCTACCGGGCTCGTGCGACTCTGGCTCCAGCGATTCTGTACAGTGGGTAGATCTCTGAATTCGGATCCCTTTCAGGGTCCTAAACCCTAAACCCTAAACCCTAAACCCTATCCGAAAACTATCCCAGTAGGTGTTGCTATGCCGAGAACTCATTCTGACGGTACGTTTCATATCAGCATGGTCCCATGCTGCCCTGCGCAGCCCCTCTAAAAGCCATAAGCCTCGAGGACCGTCCAAAGCCCTCCCGGCCCTTCCGAGGACCTGGTCACCACAAAGCCCTCTTCCAGACATCTCCTTCCAAGGACGTCAAATACAATGCTGAAAAGCCCTTTGGAAGATCTATTCCTAACCCCTGAACCTTAAACCCTAAAGCCCTAAACCCCATATGCCCTAAACCCGTAAACCCTAAACCCAAAAGCCCTAAACCCCATAAGCCCTAAACCGATAACATCCTTCTCTCACTTCTCTGATGGAACTCTGCAGCTGAGTTGGAGGCGCTTCATCGTGTCGGCAACCTCTCACAGGGGTGCAGCACAGTACTACTACACCCTAAACCCTAAACCCTAAACCCTAAACCCTAAATCCTAAACCCTAAACCCTAAACCCTAAACCCTAAACCCTAAACCCTACCCTTGGTATTATACTACAAGTAACAGAGTAGTCCAGAGCGCTTCGAGCTTGAACTTTAGGGTCCTTTAGGGTTTAATTATGTTGAATTCGGGGTTTAGGGTGTAGGGCTTACTGTTACCCGACCCCCAAACCCTAAAAGCCCGAAACCTAAACCCTAAACCCGAAACCCGAAGCTTGCTCGACTGTAGGGTTTCGTTTAGATTCATGGTCCACACTCCCGATCACTTAACGGCATTCGGGACTGGCATGGGGGCCGCTGTCAACCAACTGTCGCTGAAAGACATGTAGAACACCCGTTCCCATAAGGGATCCTGAACCCTAAACCCGAAACCCGTAAACCCCAAATTGAACT
The DNA here is from genome assembly GCA_905221635.1 of Symbiodinium sp. CCMP2456. Lineage (NCBI taxonomy): Eukaryota > Dinophyceae > Suessiales > Symbiodiniaceae > Symbiodinium > Symbiodinium sp. CCMP2456. The sequence continues at coordinate 57,133 of CAJNDV010019968.1, read as the reverse complement.
GAAACTCGAAACCCTAGCTTTCTGAACCCTCAACCGGAAATTCTAAACCCTAAACCCTAAAACAAACCCTATAAACCTTATAGACTACGCCTGAAACACAAAGCCCTAAAACCCCGAACCAAACCAGAAGGAACCACAAGGGCCTGCGCCCGGTAGTGCTCGATCTGGACTTTGGTCTCCATCGCTTGCCTTGGCTAAGGAGGGTCCTTGTTTTGTAAGGGACCCGAACATAAGAGAGCTACCAATAGGGTTTAGGGTTTAGGGTTTAGGGTCTAGGGTTTAGGGTTTAGGGTTTAGGGTTTAGGGTGTAGGGTGTAGGGTGTAGGGTTTAGGGTTATGATCTATCAGCCTCGGCCCTGGCTGTTTGCCCGATCTGAGCCTCCTCTGCCGACTCCGGCAGAAAGGAGTCCACATCGACATCTGGGACTGCATCTGGCAAACCCTAATCGGAAACTTAGGGGACGGTTTAGGGTTTAGGGTTTAGGGGACCCTAAACCGTCTAAAAAAGGTTAACCTTTCGAATTATAGTAGAATTATATAAGCCCCAAAAAATTAAAGATTACTTACTCAGCCCCTAAGGAAAAGGTGTCCACTGGGTCCGCCAGGTCAGACAACCCATCTGAAGCGGCATCGCCATCACCTCTTGACTCTGCCCCAGCATGAAGGCGGGGATCGGGTAGTTGTGAACCACAAGCCTAAACCCTAAACCCTAAACCCTAAACCTCTGAACCCTCAACCCTAAACCCTAAACCCCTCAACGTCTTGACGCTCAGGACCTGCATCGCAAATTGATGCGCCAAGTTCGCACCTTCAGGATGCTGAAGCACGAAAGTTCGTGACTTCGTGAAGCGGGCAGCAGCTTCAACAGTCTATATTTAGGGGTCACATTAAGGGATATATATATATAATATATATATATATATTATTATTATTATTATTATTATTATTATTATTATTATTTTTATTATATTGGTACTATCCAACTATTACGGAGTGGGGGCAGTATCCAAGGATTCCCTGCAGCCGAAAAACCCTACCTTTGTTGGGGGTTCCTGACTTCCTGATTCTGGTTTCTATATATCAGAACTCCTTCAATAGTTGTTGGGAACCGGTAGGGTCTAGGGCTTAAAAGGTTTAGAGTTGAGGCGTTCGGGTTTGGGGCTTGCGTTTAGGGTCTAGGGTTCAGGGCATTTTAGGGGCTTGGAGCTGAGGGTTTAGGAGGGTGGCGCTTAGGTGGATTTGGGTTTAGGGTTTAGGGTTTAGGGTTTAGGGTTAAGGTTTCGGGTGAGTAGGGTGCTGCAGGGGTTTCTAAGGGCTACTGTTGATGATATAAACCCTGCATTATGGGAACTACGGTATATTCCTTACTGTGGCCAATGCAGGGTTCGTATAGGGGTACTCTGCGGGTTGCTACACTGGGCTTAGTGGTTAAGGTCTTGGGACGAAGTTTTATCCTTTAGGGCGGTTCAGTGCCTCTAAACATCCACTGGATACCTGGGAAGCCAAAGCCCAGAAACGCATAGATAACCAAACAAGCATGCAACTTGTCCACAAAGAGTTAATTTGGTCTGCATGGGTTCGAGGTTTGGGCCTTAGGTCAGTTTGAAGGCGCAGGGTAGCACAATCGAGTGAAGATCAAAGTGCGGGCGGTCACGTGAGGTGACACAGGGAAAACGGACGAACCCCCCCAACCCTAAACCGTAAACCCCTAAACCCTAAACTCGAAGTGCTCAGTGCTGGACACTTCCGTTCGCTCACACTCTTGCCGCTGCTTCTCCCGTTCGGCCTCCACTGCGAAAGAATTGATGCATTGGGAGCTAGGAGTAGGGGGACCCTTGAGGACATAGACCCTCTCAATAGAGTCCCCTTTAAGAGAGCTCAAAGTAAGGTTAAGAAGGGTCCCCTTTAAGGGGTCTCCCTAATACTACTTAGGAAGTCAAGTTTTCAAGTCAAGAGTTGCTCCATAACTTGCCCACGCCAGCTTCACGGCGCTGATACGCTGCTGCTGCCGCTGCCCCTGCCGCTGCTCCTGCTCCTGCCACTGCCACTGCCGTTGGCACTGCCACTGCTGCTGCTGCTGCTGCGACTGCTACTGCTACTGCTACTGCTACTGCTACTGCTGCTGCTGCTGCTACTACCACTACCTACCTACCTACC
>CAJNDV010019968.1:39716-52380 GCA_905221635.1 Symbiodinium sp. CCMP2456 | reverse complement strand
TACTACCTATTACCTACTACCTACTACTACTACTACTACTACTACTACCACTACTTCTACTACTACTACTACTACTACTACTACTGCTACTGCTACTGCTACTGCTACTGCTACTGCTACTGCTACCCTTGCCAATTTATCCGATGTCAACATCCCAGCAGGGACGGGCTGGGCTTCAGCACCCAACACGTCTTTGGCATCCCTCGGATTCGTTCCGGATCAGCGCTGAAACTCCGATGGACGGTCGCCAACACGTGACATGAAGATTTCACGAAGCTCTCACTCAAGGAGCACCAGACAAGAAGGCTCCGTTGTCCTTAGGGCCAAGTGGGTACAGCGGTCACAGAGCCAGGCATTCGTTGGTGGCTGCCATAATGCCACATGCCGATCCTGTTTGCACATCGACAAGATAGCTCAGGTGGATGCCGCACTAGCTGCGGCGATGCTTCCACTGCAATAGGAGAGTTTCAAGAGCCTTATATACAAAGGCACGATGCCCTTGCTTTTTTGGCTCGCTGGCCTTTTGAACCCTACGGTAAACTGATAACGAGGGTTCTTTTAGGTGTGTCCCACACTTCGGTGGATTTCTTGCAGCATGACCAAAGAAATCGCTGCGGTGGAGGAGCCCTACAAGCTTCCCAGAGATTGTTTGTTGGCCACCTAATCCTCGTCCCGGATTGCTACGAACCGCTCTAGCACGTAGTGGTTCCCTTCAGCACACTGTGGACCCAAACCAAAAATGTAGGGGCCTTGATACTTAGAATAGGGCTTTGGGGTATATTCTACTGTACTTATAGTGAGGAATCCTCAAAATCACACAGGCAATTAGTAAGGCCCCTACATTATTCAAGCACGACTGTCACCAAAAGGACCTCGACAGGCGATGAACGAGTCCTGTGGATACTTTCCGAATGTCAGAGTAGGTGAACTCATCCGAAGAGGCTCCATGATAAACCCTAAACCGTTTAGGGTTTAGGGTTTAGGGTTTAGGGTTTAGGGTAAACCTGCAACCACGCGCTAAACTCATGTGCGCACGTGCCTGGCCGACGTCTGCAGCTTGAGCAAGCTCTTGCCCGTCACAGCCTCATTCCTCAGCTTCGGCGGTTTCCTAGCCTTGGGGTCCTGAACCCTAAACCCTAAACCCTAAACCCTAATTCAGAGAACTACCTATATTAGCTTTGGCGTTTCCTAGTTTTGGGGTCTGTATTACCTTAAGAACCCAAAACCCACTTTTTTGTAGGTTCTTATTATAAACCCTAATATGGGATTTATAGGGACCCTACAAAAAAGTAGGGTTTTTAGGGTTCTTAAGGTAGGGGTCCTGTCACACCACATGCAGCTGAAAGAAGATCGGAGCACGGAGGATTCGAACATGGATATAAGATCGGTTCCGTATTCAATGGAACCCTAAACCCTAAACCCCTAAACCCTAAACCGCTAAACCCCTAAACCCTAAACCCCTAAACCCCTAAACCCCTAAACCCTAAACCCTAAATACCCTAAAATACCCAAAAAAAACCCTAAATACCCTAAACCCTAAACCCGAAACCCTAAACCTCTAAACCCTAGAGCCCGAGCCCGGAACCTCCGCTGCTGCAACCGCCCCGTATAGTCCAGGGCTTAAGGTTTCGAGTTTCGGGTTGACAGAGCTGGCGTCTCTAGTCGTCTTTCAGGGTTTAGGGTTTCCCCTAAACCCTAAACCCTAAACCCTAAACCCTGCATGCTCGAGAATCGACCTCAGAGAAGGTCAGCAGCCTTCAGCCCTAATGTAGGGGCCGTAATAACAATTAGAATAGGGTTTTGGGTCATATTATATCAAATACTTATACTAAGGAACCCCCCAAAAATAGTATTGGCAATTATTAAGGCTTCTATATTACCCCTAAACCCTAAACCCTAAACCCTAAACCCTAAACCCTAAAACGCCCGAAGCGAACAAAAATGCTCTCTCAGGGCTTGCAAAGACTTGAGGATGAAGACCCACAGAGTTTTGAAAGGAGTAGGGCTTGGGGTTTCAGGCTTAGGGCTCGGGGTTTAAGGTTGAGGGTTGAGGGTTGAGGGTTTAGGGTTTAGGGTTTAGGGTTTAGGGTTGAGGGTTTACTGTTGAAGGCTTCAGGTTTTTGGGCGCTGGGCGTCAGGGCTTAGGAGGTTTTAGGGCGTTCAGGGGTCGACGTGCCTGGAAGTTCATACAATTATGACCCATATTAATGAGTTAAAACTCCCCACCTATAATTCTAGCTAGCCTAAATGGCCCGAGAGCTCTCGATCTGAAGATCCATCGTCACCTTGAGCCCCGAAGGCCACTTGGAAGTTCATGGTAGAGTTCTTTTAATGGGTTCTACAGGGTTTAGGGTTTAGGCTTAGGGAAAACTTGGAGGAGCATGGGAGTTTTGGGGTTTGGGGGTTTAGGGTCTAGGGTTTGGGGGTGTAGGGTTTAGGGGTTTAGGGGTTTAGGGATTTTGGGGTTTAGGGTTTAAGGGTAAGGTTATAAGTTATAAGCTATAAGAACCATTGTTTATGACCCTAGTGACTAAGTCCCACGATCCTTTAAGCAGGGTGTGGGAGGTAATCGCTACTGCGCCTACGGCCCTTGAACAGTACGTTGAACCCCTGAAACCAGAAACCCTAAACCCCTAAACCCTAAACCCTAAACCCATGAACCTCCAAGTTTTCTGCTTACGGTTTTGCAAGTACCGCTGCTTCGACGACTACTGAGTTCGGCCAGGTTTTACGAGACGGTTTTAAGAGGGTTTTAGGGTTTGAGGCTTTAGGGTTTTAGGGTTTAGGGTTTATAATTTACGGTAGTTATAAGTGGACTTATAAGTAGGGTAACTGTAATCCTAATTAGGGGGACGCACCCCCACTTATAACTAACTACGAACCTCCAAGTATGGTCTAAATGGTCGCCAGGGTTCGTAAACAAACGTTCTTTACGCTAGACCCTCAACCCTAAACCCTACATGCTAATTCTCAGGATCCGGCAGCCAATCGAAACCTGCCATGAAATCTTCCTGGTTGATGCTCCCCTGGCACAACAGGGGTATCGTTTGAATCATAACAGGATGATATAGGATAAGAAGTTTCTAGACTCCAACAGCAAAGATCACACCTAGCAGGCCTAGCATTGCCCTCTTCTCGTGGAGTGTGGGCCTTGTTCGTCACATCCAGCCAGTCGAACATTCTGAGCAGGTCGGGTATAGGCCTGGGAAAGCACATGTGCCAGCAAACCCCAACCCCAAACCCTAAACCCATAATAATATAGGGGCCTTAATAATTAGAATAGGGTTTTGGGTGATACTATACTATAGTGATAATAAGGAACCCCCACACCCGATTCCCGATTCTCATTATTAAGGCCCCTATAATAACTCTAAAACCGTAGACCCCTAAACGCCCTGAACCCTGTAAGCACCTTCAAGCCGGACAAGCATTAGGGTAGCATTCAGGGTTTAGGGTTTAGGGCTCTTACTTAATGCAAACCCAACATCCGAGACCGAAACACGTTTATCGTTCCTTCATGGTGTACTATGAGGCGTTGGAAGGTCGGGCCGTCAGTGACACCTTTAGGATTTCTTTTTGAGGTCCTTTAAAACCCTAAACCCTACACCGTGGAGCCTACACCCATGAACCCTAGACTCCCTAGACACCGCCCCAAGCCTGGCAATCTCAAAACCTAAACCCATCACCCGGTTTAGGGTTTAGGGTTTAGGGTTTCGGGTTTAGGGTTTAGGGTTTCGGGTTTCGGGTTTAGGGAAACCCCCAACTCTTGCTATGCTCTAGAAGTCAACAGCTTGAGTTTCGGGTTTCGGAGCTTTTGGGGTTTATGGCTTATGGCGTTTAGGCTTTGGGCGCTCTCAGTTTTCGGGCCTTTTTCTTACTTCTTCCCCAATAAGCCAGGGAAGTAATGGGTTAAACTTGCAGGTTAGTCATGAGAACCATCGTATTTGCAGTGAGTGATTGTAGCTTATCTAAGGGTTCTGGGGCGACAGCCAACTGTTCGAGGTTTCAGGTGGAGGGTCTCACCCTAAACCCTAAACCTCTTTTTTCTGCTGCTTTTTGATACAGCATTCTGCCGTCAGCCATGCAGTCTTCGAGTTTTGCCGGTCTAAGGATGCCAAGGGACTTATCATGGGGCTCGGGTTTAGGGTTTAGGGGTTTAGGGTTTAGGGGTTTAGGGTTTGGGGGTTTAGGGGTTTATGGTTTAGGGGTTTAGGTTTTTGGGGTTTAGGGGTTTAGGGTTTAGGGGTTTAGGGTTTAGGGTCGGGTTTAGTGCAAGCCCAAACCCTCAACCCGAGCCCACCGCATGTTGGCGACGGACTGCAGCTTCCGCAGGAAGTACGGGGACGAAATGATCTCTATGTAGTCCTGCGGCCGCTCAACAAAAGCCCCCGAAAAGAAACCAGGAACCCTTAAAAGGCAGCATTGCAACTCCATCTTCCTTCTGGGATTTGAACTCATATGATCAGCTGTTCATGGGTCCTCTGCACCTTCCTCAGAGCATCTCTAAACCCTCAACTCTAACCCAGGGGCGTCCGACCATGGGACACAGTCAGTTTGTTCACTCATAAACCCACTAATGTAGGGGCCTTGAGAATTAGAATAGGGGTTTTAGGGTTTAGGGTTTAGGTTTTGGGCTCCTCTATAGTATATAATAAGGAACTCCACAACATGATAATCATTAAGGCTCCTAGACTCACCATGCAACCTGTGGGCTTGGATGCGCTGAACAACAAGTATGATGATCGTGAGACTTCTAGGGGTTTAGGGTTTCTGGGTTTAGGGGTTTAGGGGTTTAGGGGTTTAGGGGTTTGGGTTTAGGGGTTTAGGGGCAGCAGCAAGTCAGCCCTCGGGCCCCTGCCTCTACTTCAAGCTACGACCCAGGGCTAGGGCTTTGGGTCTCAAAGTTGCAAGACTTGGGACAACTACTGTTGATGATTATAACCTGCACTACCTGAAAACCATAAACTATGGAATTCTGGTATAGTCCTTAGTATGGGTAATGCAGAATTTATATCATCAACCGTAGGGTGTGCATGTTCGGGCTTTCTGATGGTTTTAAGAGGCACTTGTGAATCCTAGATCCTCGATTGGACCTTACTTAAGGAGCAGACCCCCTAAGCTCTACCCGTTTGTGTTGGGAACCCTAAACCCTAAACCCTAAACCCCTACACCCTGCCCAGTCCTGCTTCTCCATGACTCCATCCTTGCTGGCGGCCATGAAAACTTCGCTGAGTGACTGCGTGACCTTCTGACCTCCCCCAGAGATGGTTTAGGGTTTCGGGTTTAAGCCCTCAGGGTCCATGTACCCATAAAGGGGGACTACAGGGTTCTACAATAGGGTTTAAGGTTTCGGGCTCCTTTTAAGGGTTCAAGAACGGGTATAACACAGGTTGTAATTCTAGTTGCCCTATTTTGTAACCGCCACTTATAACTACCCATGAACCTAAGGTCCATGTACCTATGTAATACAGACTTCGGCCCAAATTAGATACTCTAAGACTTTCGCCCTAAAGAGACAGGCTATATACTGTAAGGCTAATGGACCCTTAAGGAAGTCTAATGCTTTCTAGAGGCTTGCATGAGCATCAAGAAGACCCTCGAGCTACAAAAAACTCCCTGGAATACACATGGTAGTAGGGGCACGGTGATCATAGTCCTGAGGCCTAGAGCGTTATCAAACTAGGGCGTTTATGTTGCTAAAGGATAACCTAGCAGGAGCAAGCAAAGCTGTCATGTCAACCTACTTGGAGGCTCATGGGTAGTTATAAATGGGGTTATAAGTCCCCTAATATGGGTTATAGTTACAGTTACCCTACTTATACCCCCACTTATAACTACCCATGAACCTCCAAGTAGCGAGCTGTGACAGCTGCCTCCGAAGCAGTTGTGTTAAGAACCCAAAAAGCACATAAGCATAAGCATTTTATAGGGATATCCCTACCTTATTGGGCTTCATGATAAGGGGGTTTATATGGGATATCCCTATCCTAATTTTTGCTTATGTGCTTTTTTGGGGCCCGATTGTGAGCAACCCGCGCCACTCCCTGGCAAAACTTTGCCCCATGCCCTCCAGTCTAAGGTTGAACCCATGGGCCCCTAACATGGGCCCTTAGGGGATTCTAGGGTCCCTTAAGGGTATATATAGGGTTTTTAGGGTTCTACCTTAGATCCAGAATAAGCCCGGATCACGACATTCCTATGAAGCACTGTGATGATTGGGGTGCCGGACGTATTCGCTCTGCTTTCTCCTCATCCTTTCGCTCTTGCAGCTGCCGCACCTGAACCAGTAGCAGCCACTGACACCAGCAACATCATCATCAGCAACAACATCATCATACGTGGCGGTGGGCGGAGGTGACGCTGGCGGTGCTGACACAGACCGTGCTGGTGCTGCGAAGTTGATGATGGTGTTGATGCGCGTGGTGATGGCGATGATGACACGCCGACCAGCATAGTGCGTGCTTGCTTCATTGAAACGGAAGTGAGTTGTCTACGATGAAGTAGTCCAAAGTAGTTCCCAGTGTACGTGAACATGCACAGCAGCACACGCGTTCCAGTTTTTTGAAAGTTAGTATCCGAGAGTTTAGTGTTCGGTGCTTTATGCTTTAAACATTCCCTCTGAAAAGTAGTTGCGCCTTTACACAGTAGTGCGTCGGTAGTCCATCATCATGCCCCGCCCGACCCACCATGCATTGGACACACAGTTGCTCTCGTGATCCACCAACTTCAAGGCATAGTCGGAAGGGCAACACGAAAGAGAAGAGAACACTCAGCCTCTCCATCTAGAGCATACTGAACCAAGAATCTGAACTGAACTCATGACTCGAATTCATGACCATGAAGCCCCTAAACCCTACATCTCCGACGCTCTACAGTGTAATGTAGGGGCCTCAATAATTAGAATGGGGTTTGGGGGTGTATATTATACTATAAATATAAGGATCCCCCAAAATAGTATAGGTAATTAATAAGGCCCCTATATTACCTCCCAGTCATCGTTCACATGCGGCCGTCTGTGCAAAAATCGCATTGCCTCCAGCATGTTGTCGCTGACAACCTTGCGCCAAGGAGTTGAGGGACGAGGCCCAAGAGTTGAGGTTAGGTTTAGAGTTTAGGGTTTAGGGTTTAGGGTTTAGGGTTTAGGGTTTAGGGGTTTAGGGTTTAGGGTTTAGGGGTTAGGTTTCATGCTCAGGGCAGCACAGCGCCTTGATGATTAGAATAAAGGTCGGGGGGGCATATTGTAGCATAGCCATGACGACGACGAGGAACGCCAAGGACTACTGAACAGTCCAGCTGTTTGTCCAGACACCTGAACCCCCAAAGAACCTACCGTATAAAGAAATCATAAGGAACCCTAAACCCTAAACCCTAAACCCCTAAACCGTAAACGTAGGTTTTATAGACTTCCACCAGTAGATTCAGGGCTGAGGGTGGCATATCATGCCTAGAGCCGAATGGCTTCAGACCCGGCTTTCTGGGTTTCATGTAAGGGCCTTAATAAATCGAATTGGTTTAGGGTTTAGGGTCTAGGGTTTAGGGGCTTTGGGGGGGCTCCTTATTATAATCATAGTCTAACTTCAGACCCGGCTTTCTGGGTTTCATGTAGGGGCCTTAATGAATCGAATGGGGCTTTTAGGGGTTCCTTTAAACGGTTCCTTAAAGGGTTCTTTTTAGGGCTACTAATAAGGGTCTAGGGTGTAGGGGCCTAAGTAAATCGAATGGGGTTTTGGGGGCTCCTTATTATAATCATAGCATAACATACCCCTCCCCCCCCCAACCCCATTCTAATTATTAAGGCCCCTTCATTAGGGCAAGACGACTCGCAAGCGAGGTCTTTGTGAATGCGCTTGTCTGTTGCGACGCAGGTTGGCAGGAAAACCAATCGCCGTCGCCGCCGCTGGCAAGTGCGTGCCGCTGCTCGGACGCCGAATTGAACGATAGAGAGCAACAAGACTGATGATGGCTCATACTGGCACATCTTTTGATTAGTAATCATGCGTTTTTCCGTTTAGCACGGGGCTTGTCATCGTGTTGATGTTTATGCTGCAGAGAAACGAAACGCTGATGATGATGAGTCTGCTAAGTGTGACAGGGATGAGGGATGATGGCCGTAATGATGGTGATGGTGATGGTATTGATGATGGTGAAGATGGTGATGTGACCGATGACCCAGGAAATCATGGTGATGGTGAGACTGGTGATGCTCCTTAGTTTAAATTGGTGTTGATGGTTTCACGATGATATCACCGAGGGCGGTAGCTACGGCAGCAACAAAGACGAGAAGGATGAAGAAGAGACGAAGACGACGACGATGACGACGGTGACGAACACGCTGCCCACTACGACGATGGCGACTGCAACGGTCATGCAGATGCGACGGGAATAACTGATGTATTTCAGCGTGCTGGCTCTTTAGTATCTCCATGAAGCTTGGTGGGTTTGACTTGACAGCGGGTCATACCCATGCTGCTACTACGAATGTTAGTATCCCTGAATGTCAAGCTGAAACCACCGGCCGCCAGATTCGTATTGACAGACTCTTGTGCACCTTGCATGTCTTGAACAAAGAAAGTCGCACAACAAAGTGCATCTGAGAACCTATCCGACAAAAGACCAATGAACACCATAAATCCTAAACCCTAAACACCAATGAGAACGCTAGACCCCGTGCCCCGATGTTTCCTCCCATGTCAACAAAAACTCAAGGGAAGGCAGGTCAAAGAGAGCTTGGGGCCTAGGGGCTTAAGGCTTAGGGTCGAAGATCTATGGTCAACTGTTTCGGAAAGAAGATCCGAAACCGGACATACCAAACCCCACGCTCAACCCTAAACCCTAAACCCTAAACCCTGAATCCTAAACCCTAAACCCTGAACCCTAAACCCTAAACCCTGAACCCTAAACCCTGAACCCTAAACGCCCAAGGCCAACGGGAGCATCCTCCCTGAGGCTGGAGCCCCTGTCATGATACTAAGCAGCGCCCAGGAGGAGAGCACGGTGAAGAACACCCAGACCTGGGGGGCGGGTCTAGGGTTTAGGGTTTAGGGTTTAGGGTTTAGGGTTTAGGGGTTTAAGGGTTCAGGGGACGGGATTTAGGATTTAATTGGGGTTTGGGTCTTTTCTGCTTGTTTAGGGTTTTGGGTTTTGGGTTTAGTGATCTGAGGGTTTAGGGATTTAGGGTTTTAAGTTTTTAGTTTAGGGTTTAGAATTCAGGGTTTTGGGTTTTGGTGTTTTGGGATGCAGGGTTTGGGATGTTGAAATTAAGGTTCCGGCCATACCCTTAACCCAAGTCATGCGAAGATCACAAAACACGACAATGCCCACGGAAATACCACATGAGACAGCGCCACTTAAGCACGGTCAGCATCGCTACCATACTCAACACCACCACAGCTATCGTCCCGCAGCATGCTCATCATCATCGTCGTCTTCCTCGGCATCATACCCAAGATCACCACCGCTGACAGAATTCGGTTGCTTTCCCAATCTCCATCTTTTCTCACCAGCTCGTTACTTTTGGTTTCATAATCGCCGCCGCAAGCAGCATGATCACTGACACTATCTCACTACCATCCTAAAAGGCACCGTCGTCGTTGCCGTCGCTGTAGAGACGGCAATGCACACAGTAGAAACAACAACGCCCATGGTCGTGGGGCTGATCATCCTACGATTCAACTTTGTCTGCGAGGCTTAATGTAGGGACCTGAATAATTAGAATAGGGTTTTGGGGCGGCGAGATGTTTTGTTCGGAGGATGAGAAGAAGGTCTGAGACTGCTGCTTTATCGCAAAGGCCTCTGCACCCCTGAGCCCTAAACCTTAAACCCTAAACCCTAAACCCTAAACCCTAAACCCTAAACCCCAAGACTCCTAAACCCCTAAACCACCGAAGCCCCGAATCTGAACCCCAAAGCCGCTAGACCCCTAAGCCGAAACTCTAAACCTCTGGCCCATGGAGGCTTGGGATGTGGCGGGCTTCATGAGCGGGAAGGTCCGGAAGAGAGGGTCCACCTCCTCCCAGTACTGACCTTTGGGTTTAGGGTTTAGGGGTTTAAGGCATTTAGGGCATTTAGGGTTTAGGATTTAGGGCTTTAGGTTTAGGGTTTGCGGCAGACGGAGACGAAGGGGATGCACACTCAAGCCGCATCGTTCCTTCCGACATACCCCAAAACATGAGCCTCTAAACCCTACTTCAGGGTCAGGACGCCCGTGGCATGTCCGAGAAAACCACAGCCTGCACCATCTGAACTAACATGTCGTTGGTCTGTTCCCAGAGTTCAGAGTTGCAGTGGGACAACCCAGGTCAACCCTGAACCCTCAACCCTAAACCCCAAACCCTCAACCTCGTAATCCCTAAATCTGAGGGCTTGGGGCAATGAGGAGTTGAGGGTTTCGGGGGGGCCTTACAGGATCCGTTTTTGAGGCGGCTTGGGGGGTTGGAGCAATTGGGCAAGCCGCTGCTTGCCTCCAGAGCCAGTGGAGTAGGGTTAGGAACGGTTGATGATACAAATCCTGCATTACCCATAATGAGGAATATACCATAACTCCCATAGCTTGGCTCCGTTTATAAGGTAATGCAGGACTTAGTGGCCCCGGAGTGGGGGTTAGGGGTTTCAGGGTTTCGGGTGCAGGGGTAGGGGTCAAGGCTTAGGCTGTTGGGATTAGGGTTTATCGGGTTTAGGACCAGCCGACGCAGCTTGGACGCAGAAGGCTCTCAAGTAGTAGAGTTAGAGGGACTCTTGAACCAACAACTACAAAAAATCCGCTCCTTCACCTTTGGGTTTAGGGTGTTGGGCTTTCCCGCTTCTCCAGCCCGCAAAAACCCAGGCGCTGAAGCCCCGAAACCCATGCACAAGCGCAGCTTTTCCGGCCGCTCACGTCGGAGTCGTATGAACCTCAAACGAGCTGAAGGCAAAATGACCCGACAAGGCTTGCCAGTGGTTGTGTTAAGGGTGCTGCAACTAGGGCTTAGGGTTTAGACTAAACCCTAAACCCTGAACCCTAAACCCTGAATCCTTGCCTTTAAGTATCGTTCCATTTCGTCCCTCTGCACACTCTCACGGCCCTGTGGACTCAGGGGCGGCTCATGGCAGCTTGCCTGGGGCAGCGGAGAGGGCCGGCTTCTTTAAAGACTGGTTTAGGGTTTAGGGTTTAGGGTTTAGGGTTTAGGGTTTAGGGTTTAGGGTTTAGGGGTTTAGGGTTTAGGGGTTTAGGGTTTAGGGGTTTAGGGGTTTAGGGTTCTTTAGGAGCTGAAAGCCTGAAGGCCAACTGTGTACCAGGAACCCCCAAGTGCCCTTTATAAGAGCCCTTATGGGTCCTTCATAGTGGGCATTTAGGGTTAGGGTTTAGGGTTTAGGGTTTAGGGTTTTAGGTTTTGGGGCTTTGGGTTTAGGGGCGGGGGGCTTAAGTAAGGGATTAGGGCTCTAGGGCTGCAGAAACTTAAATAGGACTGCTGGGGTTTATGCTTTACGAGTTAAGGGGTTTAGGGTTTAGGGTGGAGGGTTTTGGGTATGTTACATGTCGTTTGTTATACGGACTACGTTCGGGCTGGCATACGGGGATGTTGATACGAATCGTTCTGACACGATATTGGGCGGGATGTTGTAGGGCTTGAAGTGTAGCGCTTGTATGTAAAGCGATCTAGTTTCGCGACGCCGTAAACAACATGACTATTGCGCTGCAAGTCCGCTTCAGAATCCCAAATGCATATGCGCCGTCTTTGTCCTTCAATCACAACAAACACAGCCTGCAAAGATAACTGACACACAAAATGATGCATTTTTAGCGAAACACGCCGAGTTGTGCGGAATCTAAAAGCGCCCAAAATCCTGAAAACTCTCGCCTCGCACAGCCAAACCCCCCGTGGGCCTAAAGGAACCCAGACCATCGGCGGGGACGGCCTTCCCGCAGCCTTGGCACGAAGGTTGAGTCTTTAAGAGAATGTTAGGATCTATCGCGCACCGTGGGGCTTGCATCAGTATCGGGATTTTGGGTCTATACCCCCAACCCTAAACCCCACAGGGGTTTAGGCATTCTTGGGGGCTCAACTGGCTCTATGTCCTGTTTCTGCTCACAGGGTGCAGCAGCAGCAGCAGCAGCAGCAGCAGCAGCAGCAGCAGCAGCACACCATGCTTGGCATTTCACGGTAAAGTTATGCTCTTTGTTTCGGTTTGGGGCTACAGCTAGAAATGACTATGAGGCTTGCAGCTGCAATGCTACGCACTCCAAGCCCGCACTCTCCCAAAGAGCCCAATACTATACCCCTGAAGTACGAATATACCTTAAATTAAAGTGGCCTTAACAAAAACATGGTTTAAGGTATAAATAAAGGGTATCGGGCTCTCTGGGCTTGACAATTGGGCCATAAGCCACAAGCCCTGAAAGCATGCCCATTCTGGAACGCGGACCACACTGGTAGTATGGAGGAAAGATGACCCCTGTGATGGCTGGAAACTCCACGCGACACACAACTGGAAAGGATTAACCAACCCATCAAATGTGTACCACCATTCATACATACCACCAAGACCACAACAACAACGACGACGACGACGACTACTACTACCACTACTACTGCTACTGCTACTACTGCTACTACTACTACTACTACTACTACTACTACTACTACGACTAGTGCTGCTACTACTACGACGACGACGACGACGACGA
>CAJNDV010019968.1:29580-39616 GCA_905221635.1 Symbiodinium sp. CCMP2456 | reverse complement strand
ACCCCTCTATCGAAGCGGTCTGGGGTTTAGGGTTTAGGGTTTAGGGTTGAGGGTTTTGGGCTGACGGTTTAGGGTTTAGGGTTTGGGGTCCGCCACAAAAACCCTAAAGCCCTAAACGGTAAACCCTACCCCTAAACCCTTAAAGCCCTTAAGACGGTAAACCCTAAAGGCCTAAACTTCAAACCCTCAAGCCCAAAGCCCCACAACCTTACACCCTTAAATCCCTCACGCTAAAAACCCCAAAGCCCTACACCCAAAAACTTCCTAAACCCTAAACTACACAAACCTTGAAGCCCTAAACCCTACACCCTTAAACCCTCAAAGCCCTGAAGATCCTAAAGCCTCAAAGCCCTTATGATCCTAAACCCTCAAAGCCCTTAAGATCCCAAACCCTCAAAGCCCTTAAGATCCTAAACCCTCAAAGCCCTTAAGACCCTAAACCCTGAAAGCCCTTGGATTATAGCGCAAGGCTTTATGGATCATAGGTGTTTAGGCTTTAGGGGTTATAGGGGTGGGGGACCATACAGTTTTTGGTTTGGTGTAGGGCTTAGGGGTTGTAGGGTTTACGGCTTACTTGTTATGGGGTTTGGGGTTTAGGAACTATACGGTTTAAGCTTCAGGGATTGTACGGTGTAAGGTTTAGGGTTTAGGGTTTAGGGGTTATAGGGTTTAGGGGTTATAGGGTTTAGGGGTTATAGGGTTCAGGGATTATGCAGCTTAGGGCTTGGGGTTAGGGACTTTTGGGTCTAGGCTTCAAGATATGGGTAATTCTCTAAATTAGGGTCCCTGTTTGGGTCCCAAATATAGTGCGGCACCCTTATAAAAAGGACCTTAAAGGGAATCCCAATTTAGAGAACTACCCCTATAGGGATTATAGGGTTAGGGTTTAGGGATTGTAGGATTACAGGGTTTACGGCTTCGGGATTGTCGGGCTTAGGGTGTAGGGTTTGCAAGATGAGGCGCCACCAGTGAATCGAAGCATCATTGATCTCCTCGGAAGTGCTGTGCCGTTTCCACAGGAAAATCACAACAACTCAGAACTGTCTGGTGCTTAGTAGGGAATGGGGGAATGGGTTATAGGGACTACTATAAGGGACCATAAGGGACTATCATAGGGATCCATTCCCCCATTCCCTACTAAGCACCAGACAGATAACATAGGGGTTCCATGAGTGCACACTGGGCTTTTGTTCAGGAGCCGTACTAGGGAAACCATGAGGTTCGCTGTAGATCCCTGTTATGGTAACTTGCTTTACGTTCCTCAAGACGAGCCCGTTACAGTGAAACCAATAAGCACCACAAACCCTAAACCCTAAACCCTAAACCCTAAACCCTAAACCCTGAACCCTAAACCCTAAACCCGCAACCCGGAGCTTGGAATTGTCCAGGCAGGATGCCTAGGTTCAGCCTTTGTCATTATCCTCAGCTACCCAGCGAGCCCAAAACCCCTTAATTAAGGAATAGCTCAAACCATAAGATTTAAGGCCCCTATACTTTAAGGTATGTTCCTGAATTAAGGGGTATTGGGCTCTCTGGGTACAATCTTCAATAACCGGTTTCTTGTTGAGGTTACCACGGCCGGGAGTTACACTCAATATTAGTAGATATATAATTATGACATTATCTTGTAAATATCTACCCATACTTTCTTCATTAGTTGAACAGGAGAATACATACGGTTGATGATATAAATCCTGCCTTACCCATAGTAAGGAATATACCATAATTCCCATAGTTTAGGGTCCTTAAGGTAATGCAGGATTTATATCATCAACAGTATTATCGTAGCTTGAATTAAGCTCCTGAGCAAGAACCGTCGAACCCCAAACCCGAAAGGCCTAGACTAGGCCTAAACTCCCAACCTGCAGCCCTCAAGCCCTCATGTACGGGCCTTAATAATTAGAATAGGGTTTTGGGGTATATTACTATGCTATAATCATAATAAGGAACCCCAGAATAGTGTTGGTAGTTATTTAGGCCCTTACATGAAACCCAAAGCCCTCAGTACTCAACCCCAAACCCTCAAGCCTGAACCCTCTCAGCATCAGCCTCAAGCCCTAAACCCGAGGCTCAACCCCCAGCGATCTCGTCCTGAAACTGACGAGGTCGAACTCCTAATCTCGGATCTGAATATAGAGATTTGGGTTTAGGGTTTAGGCTTTAGGGGTCAGAACGATGAGTATTCGCATCCTTTAGATTCCAGACTTCCCCCTATTCAACCCTCTCAAACATCTATAAACCCTGCAACAGAATCCCTTAGCCACGACCCTCGATCCCAAAACGCTGAACCCTGAGCCCAGCGGCGGGGTTCGGATCCAGCTGCTGCTGCGGGCTGGTCGGATCGAAGTCGAAGCTCATGGTTTAGGGTTTAGGGCCTAGGGTTTAGGGTTTGGGGTTTGGGGTATAGGGCCTTTAGGGTTTAGGGTTTAGGATTTCGGGCTTAGGGTTTAGGGTTTAGGATTTAGGGTTTAGGGTTTAGGGCCTGGGGTCTACCTGGACCCCAAATACCCCACCTGCTGAAAGAGCCCTGAAAAGGTGGGCTCTTTAGGGTCCAGGTAAGGTTTAGGGCTTAAGGCTTGGGTTTAGTGGGGAGGGTATAATACAGCGGCTCGGCTGGGTTGCCGTTTCGTGGGTTAGAGGATTCTGGTTTTCGGACTTTTCGCGTTCAGAAATGGTTTAAGTAGTGTGGGTTAGGGTTTAAGGTTTATACCGAGGTCATAGGTCAGCACTCAAGTGCGGTTTCGGCGGGCATGAGGTGGGGATCATCAGGATATTCGATGGAATGCTTCAGGCTTTGGGGCTGTGTCTTGTCGAAGAACCCTGCCTGGTTTAAGGTGCAGGGTTGTAGTTTCGTGTTGCTGGGGCTGGGGTCTGCAGTCTACGTTCTGGATTTAGGGTTTAGGGTTTAGGGTTCAGCTTGGAGTAACGGGTTGACCTGGAGAACTTGCCTGGAGCCGTCAAGGCAACTGTCAAGCACATAGACCTCCCAGTCTTGCTCAACCCTAAACCCCTAAACCCTAAACCCCCAACCAACCCCTAAACCCCCAAACCCTAAACCCCCAAACCCTAAACCCTAAACCCTTAACCCCTAAACCCCCAAACCCTAAACCCTAAACCCTAAACCCTTAACCCCTAAGCCCCTAAACCCCCAAACCCTAAACCCACGATTACTCCGGATCGAGTCCCACAGAATTCAGCGTTTTACACAAAGGCCCGGATAATTCCCAATGCATATAAGCTTAAGTATACTAGACAATACCCCAAACCCTTATTCTGATTGTTAAGGCCCCTATATTAGAGGATTTAGGGTTTAGGGTATATAGGGCTTCTATAAGGCTTCCATAAGGTATATAGACCTTCTATAAGGCTCCTATAACGGTAACCACCGCCTGAAACTCTCCTAGACTATATTAGACTGGGTTTGGGGGTTTTATTTTGGATTTTGGGTTTGAGGCTAAACCCTAAACCCTAAACCCCCTTTGGATTTTGGGTTTGAGGCTAAACCCTAAACCCTAAACCCCCTTTGGGTTTTGGGTTTGAGGCTAAACCCTAAACCCTAAACAACTTTTGGATTTTGGGGTTTGAGGCTTGGGGTGTGCCAGGCTGATGCCACGAAGCCGGAGTCCCTGAGACTTCATGGAGTACCTCTGCCTTAGGGTTTAGGGTTTAGAGTTTAGGGTTTAGGGTTTAAAGGGCTTAAGGTTTAGGGCTTTAGGGCTTTAGGGTTTTAGGGTTCAGGCTTTAGGGTTTTTGGGTTTAGGCTTTTAGGGTTTTGCACGGCTTGGGGTTTAGGGTTTAGGCCTTTAGGGCTTATAGGGTTTAGGGTTTGGGGATCAGGGTTTCCTGAGCCAGCACGCGAAACAAGCGAACTGGATGTCGCAAGCCACCCGAACCAGTCCAGCGCCTACAAAACGTTCCAGTATTTCAAGCTGTTGACCAAGGGAACTCAAGTTTCAGCGTGATATAAAACCCTAACCCAAAAAACTTTGAGCATCAAACCCCTAAAACCCCCTCAATTCTTATCCCCCAAAGCCCTAGACCCCAAACCAACTCCTGATCCATATAAAAGCCCTGAACTTCACAACCCAAACCCCGAACTCCAAACCCTAGAGTCTCAAACCCCAAACCCTAAAATACCAAACCCTAAGCCCTAAAATCCCAAACTCTAAACCCTAAACTCTCAAACCCTAAGCCCTAAAATCCCAAACTCTAAACCCTAAGCTCTAAACCCTGAACCCTAAAACCTAAACTCTAAACCCCAAACCCATGCCCACTCTCCCACGGCCCCCGGCTGTTCATCAGACCAAAGAGGGTGAAGAGGGAATCTAACCTGGATTTAGGGTTTAGGGTTTAGGGTTTAGGGTTTAGGGTTGAGGCTGGCTTTTGGGGATTTTTTGGGTTTAGGGGTCTAGGGTTTTAGGGTTTTTAGGGTTTCGGGGTTTAGGGGTTAAGGTTTAGGGTTTAGGGATTGGGGTAGGGGCATAAGGGATTAGGGTTTCGGGTTTAGGGATTAGGGCTTTGGGGTTTCAGTTGCGGGGATTGGGGATTGGGGCTGCGGACGGAGAAGGGTTTAGGGTTTAGGGTTTAGGGTTTAGGGTTTAGGGTTTAGGGTTTAGGGGAGGCTTATGCGTTTATGGTCTTGGGGTGTTTATAGGGGTGGTTGACATCAGGTTTAGGGGTAAGGGTGAAGGTTTACCTGGGGCCCAAAAGACCTACCTGTATAAGGAACTATGGGGATTACTCTTGGGTTTAGGGCCTGGGGCCGGATGTTTGGCCATGGTGTAGGAAGTGGGGATTTCAGGTTTAATTCGGGTTTAGATTTGGGGATAAGTCATTAGGGCTTGGGGTTTAGGGGTTAATGTTTCGGGTTTAGGAACTGGGTTTCTGGATGGGGCTGCTCTGGGTTTGTGTAGAGTTTACCTGGAGGTTCATGGGTAGTTATAAGTGGGGTTATAAGTAGGGTAACTATAATTATAACCCCAATTAGGGGACTTATAACCCCACTTATAACAACCCATGAACCCTAAACCTTAAACCCTAAACCCTAAACGCTATAGAACCCTTTAAAGGAACCCTTAAAGAGCCTCCAAGTAGGGCGAGCCCCAATGTTTGTGGGTTACGTTGTCCGGACCACGGCTTAGGGCTAAAGGCTCCGCGCTTGGGGATCAGTTTCTGCGAAGTGGAGCCTCCGGTTACTTAAAGGATCATGAGACCTAGTAACTTGGGTTATAATTAAGGTAACTATACTTATAATTGCTTTACAACCCCAATTCAGGTACTTATCACCCTACTTACTAAGTCCCATGATCCTCCAAGTAAGGCTGCATACGTTAGCGTTAACGTAGGGACCTTAACAATTAGAATAGGGTTTTGGGGTAATACCTTATAACTAACTATAAGAAGGAGCCCCAAAATACTACTGGTAATTATTTTGGGCTTCTATATCAACGCTTTGCGGAAGGATTGAAGCTTACCGTAGCATGTGGGCTCCGCAGTGCAATTGCGTAAGGACTCTGCATACCACCGCTTCCTCCATCGCGCCATCGGCATCAAAGCCTCCCTAGGCCGTAAACCCCAAACAGTAGCCCTAAACCCAAAGCCCCAGACGCGAAGCCTTGTTGTGCTTCCTTTGAGCCTCAGAAACAATCCTACCACTCTCCCTGTTCCCCTCCGCCGCAGCGAATTTCAACTGCCCGAGGGCCCGACACTGTGCCGAAGAGGGCCCTCACTTTGGGGTCCAGGTCCTCCAGAGGCTGAGGGTTTAGGGTTTAGGGTTTAGAGTTTAGGGTTTAGGGTTTAGGGTTTAGGGTTTAGGGTCCAGGGTTGAGGGTTTAGGGCTCAGAGTTTAGTGTTTTGGACTCAGGGTGTTGGGTTTAGTTGGGGATCCCAAAACCTGCTTTCTCAGGAGCCATATCCCAAAATGAAGGGGCTTGACCTATTGGTGTGCAGGCTAAACTCCCAAAACCCTAAAACCCTAAAACCGAAAAGCCCTGAAGCCCGAAACCCTCAAAGCCCTAAAACCTAAAAGCCCTAAAACCCTAAAAGCCCTAAAGCCCTAAAAGCCCTAAAACCCTAAAAGCCCTGAAACCTAAAAGCCCTAAAGACCCCTAAAGCCCCAAATCCCTAAAGCCCTAGAACCCTAGAACCCTAAAACCCTGTAAAACTTCGGTGTATCGCTCACAGTCGGTGGGCTTATGCAGTTGATGCGCCAGCGGCAACCATGAGCGTAGAATGCTGCAACTTCTTTTTCAGCAAAGCACACATGTAAGGCTCTGACCTGATTGTACATCTTTACATGATGGTAGATGCCTACAGTGTGATACTTGAGTCTTCAAGGCGGATCGGCAAGCAAAATGCTTTATGCTCAACCCAGCACATACACTCGGGAGGATCCGGATTTCATCACTCCTCCTTGACGCCTTCTGTAAAGTCAGCGTCACACTCATTCCTTCCCGAAGATCCGACCATGGTCTGCTTCAACTTAATAAATCCTGTTCCCACCATTCTCTGCGCAGCATCTACACAATGTCACCCTGTGGGTTCGAGAGGCGTTACGCAGTCCCCAGCAATGTTCGAACAAATGTAGTCTGTCTCCATTCTGTGTCATCGTGAAGGGACCTTCAAACATCCGTACTTCAACTGGAGGAGGTGGATGGACCCTTTCAAAAACAGGCTTATCGGTCTGGGTTTCTTTGTGGATTCCTTCGGCTCTTTTCGGCTGCTTGTTGTACGTTGAGGAAGTCGAAGAAAATTCCTTTGGCATTTCCGGAGGTGTAGTTGATGACGACGCGGGGGTTGTCTTCGATGTAGCTGTCCGTTCCACAGGGCTTGATGGCAACGTAGGTACCGGGGAGGAAGAAGGCATCGTCCGTTCAAACTGTTCCTTTAACTCGTACATCCTCTTCATTTGCTCACTCCCGAGATCCGAGGGAGCCAGCGCTAGAAGTCTTTGAAGCTCCTTCAGCTCTGCCTTGCTCAGTTTCGACGCCTTGGTAGCCTTCGCTTTCAGGGCCTTGAGCCTTGCAGTTTGCATCCGAAAACACTTTCGTAGGCCCTCCCAAACCCCGATCACCGCAACCGCCAAGACAATGATAGCAAGGTAAAGATCCCAAGGAACTTCTGGAACAATGTTCTCCTTGACACTATCCTCCCTCATCGCCCTTGTGCCACATATCTGACACAGCATCAGGAGCTTCATCAGTAGGCCGCTTTCAACCTTTGCCGCCTTGATATTTGGAGCAGCAGTGTTGGACCGGTCAACTATGTTCCATAGCCCGACAAGTTCCTTTAGCCGTGTTCGAGTGAACGGCTTAGTCCCTAAGTCTGCCTTTTGTTCGGCGCCGGGAACATGTCGTACGTTCACCTCTTCCTCCTTAATGCGCTCTTTCATCCAGTGAGACCTCAGCTTGAGATGCCTGGTTCTCCAGCTTCCGCTGGAGGAGGTGAGTAGAGTGACTGCTGCCTGGTTATCGACGTAGAGGTTGATAACCAAGCGCCGCCCCAGTATCTCCTGAAGAACCCCCCGGGTTGACATTGCCAGCAGGGACCCCTCTATCCCTTCGATGAGTTCACTTTCCGCTGTCGATAGCGTCACTAGCGGTTGGCGTGAGGAACGCCATAGTAGTGGACTCCTTCCTAGGAATACTCCGGAAGACCCGTGACTCCGTCCTCCACTTGGTGCAAACGATGAGTCTGTGTACACGTTTAGTTCGGGGATCTCATCCTCATCTTGAGTCAGCACGATGCGATAGCCAACCGTTTCATTCAAATAGTCGAGGAGTCTCTGGCCTATCCGATTGACAAGCTCTGGATTTCTCGTAATTCTCGACGACATAAGGGCCACAATGTACTGGAGATCTGGGCGTGTACGGCTCATCAACCACATCAGCTCCCCAACCCTCTTCTGAGCTTGCTTGACTTCAGCTTCCAAGCCCTCAAGGTTCGTCGGTTCCGCGTTCACCAGGGCCTGCTCCTCCTCGTCCGAGAGAATTAGGAGTTCCTTCGGTCCCTGACTCATAGATCTCGCCCCATTGTGTTTGTAGGAGCGAAGGAGCTCTCGAACAAAGCCTTCTTGTCCTAGTTCAAAGCCTTTTTCGGTCTGATGCAGCTCCATGCCGAGGAAGCGGATGGGGTGATTATAGTCCAGGATGTCTAGTGCATCCACTTCCCATTTCTCTGCCACCCATCTGTAGAAGCTGTGGAGCACCGGTTCCTCTGCCTGAATCAAGAGGTCGTCGATGTAAACCAGGACGTAGCCATATACCTCATTGGTAGCACCGTCCTCCCGAACAACCCTCCAAATCTGATCATCTGTAACCAGCTGCTCCAACTTCATCATGGTCTTTTCCCCGTTGACCTCACTCAACCACCGGGCTTTCTTGAGCTCGCCATCCCTAAACTGTGACCATAAAGCCGGGCTTTCTCGCAAGCCGTAGATAGCCTGCTCCACATACCACATGTCTCCTCTTTGCGCTAGCCCGAGTTCGTAGGCTATGGCCGGAGGTTCCATGGCCACAGGTTGTCCCAGCCACTTGGCTAGGACAAAAGCTTGTCGCACATCGGTGGTTCCGGTCTTCCATGGCTTCCTGGCGTTCAGCGTCATCATTGTTCGAAGGGATACTGTATCGACGCCCGCGGCAAAGAGGTCGGTCGCTTCATCATCCGGCACATGATTTCCACAGGCAACAAACCTTGTCTTTCGACGATAACCTTCCTTATCAGGCTTCACCGTGTACACTCCTTTGCAGGGAACGATGCGGCATCCTGGAGGTAAGTCGGCTCTCTTCTTCACAGTGAAGGCCCTTTTTACTTCTGTGAGGTTGACATACTCCTTTCGTGCCGACTGTCTCCATTTCTCGATATTGCTTCGTACTTCGCCCAAGCTGACGTTATGCGTCACCTCAAGTTTGGTGCCCTTCTGGTCGATGTCCTTCAGAACCTTCTCTACATCCGGAGTGTACTGCACCTCGGCCTTTTTAAGAAGACGCTTCAGGCAGGCTGCCTCATTCGGAGGAGGCGTAGGGTTGTCCTCATCAGTGGGCTCCTTCGGGAAAAACTCCTCCTCATCCATTTCGACAAAGGCATAGTTCACAGCATCTTTGGTCTTTATCGCCTTGATCCCTATGTTGCCCTCCGAAGCCTTCTCATCGTCGTGCTCCTCCTCTTCCTCAGAGACCTGGTCATCTTCCTCCGTGGAAGACGCTGGCACATTAAACCCCGCTTCATTCAGTTCCTCGACCATCTCTTCAGTCAACTTGGTTCTTCTTGGAGTAAAGGCCAATAGCACCAAACGTTCTCCTTTCCATGGTTGAACCTCATGCCATCCTCTGGGGGAAAAACTGACTGGTTTGCCCACCTCCATTTGCTCCATGCGTCCAGTCACCACCTTTCCATTCGGTAAGGTCTTCTCCTCTTTATAGGGATCCTCGACCTCATCGTCCTGAACCCATAGAGCTCCTTGATCAAACGCCTTCAGAGGGATCACATAGTTCCTCGTTGTTGGCGTATTGTGAACGTCACGATGAAGGCCCAGCTGTGCATTCTTTGCCAGTCCCAAGGCCGAAAACTCCACTTCTCCACAGTAACGTTTGACGCATCCCGTCAGGTAGCGCGTGGTCCATGGAAACTCCTTTGTGTTGTTACGTAGTCCCGCAACTCCACCATGAACGAAAGCACCTGAGTACCACGAGGACACCGCTGTCTTTCCAGACATCCTTCTGTCCACATCACCCAACAGCTCTAGGAGGTGGAAGAGCTCCACTGTTGCCTCCAGATCGTAGTTTCCTGCTTCATGCAGCGTTCTCGTTCTAAACTCAATCTCCTCCTTGAGCTGCTGCCTGGTGGGGGGTACATTTTCAGAAATCACTTCATCCGGTAGGCCTTCAGCCATTGCTGGTGGTAGTAAATGAAGACACTCCTTGACCGGGTCAATCACATTGAACTTGACACTTTTAGCCACCGTCAAACCCCCATCATCGCGAAGGATGACATGGCCTCGTTTCACATCGCTCGCTGGTCCACCATACCACCCCTTTTT
>CAJNDV010019957.1:48512-65821 GCA_905221635.1 Symbiodinium sp. CCMP2456 | reverse complement strand
TGTATGTATGTAGAGAGAGAGAGAGAAAGAGAGAGAGAGAGAGTGGCAGACAGACACAGAGAGGGACAAAGAGCGAGTCAGAGAGGGAGAGGAAGAGAGAGAACGGTTTTAGGGTTTACTGCATCAAAAAGTCCGTTTCAAGGAGGGAAAGTTTCGTACTTCGGAATGCCGAAGTCTCCCGGGTTACGGCAGCAACATAACCAAAGCAGGAAATTATTTCGTGCTCTGGTTATGTCGCTGTCGCAGAACCGACTATGACACAGCACTGGTACTGCATTCCAGTCCCGGGCCAAGGTCGTAATTTTCACTGGAGATGCCTTCCTCTCGTGACTTGCTTTGTACCTGAACTCTGTGAAAACCCTAAACCCTAAACCCTAAACCCTAAAACTTCTTTTTTGAACTCTGTGAAAACTTTCTGTAATCCAAAACCCTCAGGGCCTACGGGTCCCTGACCCATAGAGTACATACTCTGCCCCGCAGGTCTTATACAGGAAAGCATGCCATTAAGGGTTTAGGGTTTAGGGTTTAGGGTTTAGGGTTTAGGGACAAATCCACAAAACAAGGCGGAAGCCATCTAAAAATCGTATGAGCACTATATAGAACATGTACTCCATGTATCAAGCACTCCCAAAACCGTAAATGCCTCGCCCAGAGACTCCTCAAAAGCTTAAGCCCCCGAGACTTGCACCCTGAAATCTCTAGTGACGCATATGAAAACCAGAAGCAACATCCTAAGTCCAAGACCATGTGGGTGGTTGTCAAAATTATGGCCCCTCTTTGGGTCCTTATTATAATACGGCACCTATTATTTTAGGGTACCCCAAAAGGGATCCTAATTTTGACAACTACCCATGTATAAAACTTCAACCAACTCCTGAGCGCCTAATATACTGTACCTGTGAGGTTCCCCAACCAGAAGAAAGACCTCTAACAAGCAAGTCCCATATCAACTGATATCAACCAAAGGAACCCCCTGAATAAAGCACCTGCATAAATGGTGACACCTGTTTTGTATTACAAACACCACTGGATAAAAAAAATCCATCTAGGTAACAGGGATTGGTAGTTAAGATCCTTATGCTAAGAACCCCTAAATCAACGCCTCATCCAGTGAAGCCAGCAGGATAATCGCTTCCGGGGAGGTGCGGCTGATGGCCCCATGCTCGAACATCTTCTTGTAGATGCCTTTGGGTTTTTGTGAGGATTGTAGAGGCTCATTTGAAGAAACCCTAAACCCTAAACCCTAAACCCTGAACCCTGAACCCTGAACCCTGAACCCTAAACCCTAAACCCTAAACCCTAAACCCTAAACCCTAAACCCTAAACGGCCACTTTAGGGAATGTAGGGTGTTGGGATTAGAGCTCAGGATCCCAGAGTTCGGGTTTAGGGTTAAGGGTTTAGGGTTTAGGGTTTAGGGTTTAGGGTTTAGGGTTTAGGGTGTCGAGGCTTGGGTTTAGTGATCTGGGCATGGTTTTTATTTTCAGGGACCCGGAAAACTACACGAAGAACAAGAACAAGAGGCGCCAAACAGGTCTTCAACAAGGGGTCGCCCAGCCAAAGCTATGTGTAGCGTTTCGGTGTTCTTGAAGAGCTAGTTGAAGTTAGCATATGGCGTTTTGTTTCTGCTTTAGGGAGAGCAAGACAAAAGGGCTTAGGCGGATTCGGCGAAGGTGTGTCGGCTCACCTTTCCGAGGTCTAACTACCTTCCGTATCCAGTATGTCTAGTTGCTTGTTGATGCTGCTCTGCTACTTAAATCCAAGATTAGGATCTTAAACTCTCGGCGCCTTAACCATCGGAAGAGGAGTTCGAGGCATCGGTTATAGCACAAGTAGTACAACTACCTAGGTAGGAAGCCATGGGTAATTATTCAAACCCCTGTCTTGGGAAGACGCCCGGGACAAAGCTTCGAACCTCTTCTGTTGGTTGGTGGCATGCGAACCCGAATCGAACAAATTCATCCAAACTTATGAACACCGAACTCGCCAACCCTGAACCCAGTAGACCCTAGAAGCCCTAACCCCGAACCATGAACCCTACCAAACCCCAGGAGCAACTCGCATCCTAAACCCTAAACCCTTGGGTCGTAAGCCAAGCTCTCAGCTCCCTCTCCGAAGCACTTATTACGACGAGACGTCGCGGTCTCAACTGCTTCGGATTTAGCGCGGTTCAGGGCTTAAGGTTTAGGGTTTTTTTGGCAGCACAATCACTCCGTTAGGGTTTAGGGTTTAGGGTGTTTAGGGTTTAGGGTTTGGGGTTTATTTAGGGTTGCGGGCACGGGGTTCATCAAAGCCACCTTTCAGGCTTCAGGCATTTATCACTCCTGACTTTGGGCCCAGTACAAACATTAACATTCTACCACACTATGGCCACTATGGGTACATAGGAGTTCATGAAAGCCCACAGACAGTCTCCTGCTACCTCTTTCGCACCCCAAGCCTTAATCCTAAGCCCCACAAATCCCTAACACACTCAACCCCAAACCCCCAAAACCCCCCAACTTAACCTCTCAATGCCACGTAGGCACTCCGTGTCGTGCGGAGCAGTGCTTGCCGAAGTTGGTTCAAGATCGTCCTCGGCGAATATAGGGGCCTTAAAGACCTGAACAAGCTTTAAAGGGTTTAGGGCCTATTCAGGGTTTAGGGGGTTACAGTACTGTTTTATCTACAAGGGGCTCTGCAGTTGCTAAACACTCTTCTTCCAACAGAAGATTTCAAAAGCAGGTCCACAAAATCGGCAACAACGCATAGTTTGCCAGATCACGCTGTGGATGAACTGCACGTTTCTTCAAGCTGCTTCTTTGGTTGCGAGCTGTACTCCTTCAGCATAGCTACGAGGGGCATTGGGTGCTTTCGCATGGAAGAGTTCCATCAGCTGTGGCGATGGCGTCTTAAGGTACTCTCCTCTTCTTGAGGGGCAAAATACCCTAAACCCTAAACCCCTAAACCCTAAACCCCAAACCCTGAAACCCTAAACCCTAAACTCCTAAACCCTAAACCCTTTAAGGCCTTACAAGCGCGGCATTAGCCCCTGATGCCCACGTAAACATTCAGTATATTCTCAGAGCTGCCCCGAGCTCTCTGGGAATGTTGTAGATGGCACACCTAGTATAGGGGCCCTAAGAATTAGATCGGGTTTGGGGGGTATGTTATACTATAACCATAAGTCTATCTATAATAACGAGCCCCCAAAAATAATTATTTTGGCTGCTACGGTATACCATCCTGGTCTCTGGGCGTCACCGTGTTTGGGGTATGTCGGAAGATGGAACCCTAAACCCTAAACCCTAAACTCTAAGTCCGGGTCCATCGCTGAGGCTTGGGGAGTGTTCGGCCTTAGGGTTCAGGGATGTTCAGGGCTTAGGGTTTACCTGGACCCCAAATAACCTGCCTTTTTTGGTTCCTTATTATAGCTTCTTTATATAAGTCCCAAAAAAGGTAGGTTCTTTGGGGTTAAGGTAGGGTTTAAGGCTCACGGCTCCACTCAAGGAATGCCGGGGCCATCTTGAAACGAAGCAGCTGCGTGTAATATAGGGGCCTTAATAATTAGAATAGGGTTTTGGGGCCCATTATACTACACTTAGCATATTAGGAGCCACCAAAACCCTACTGTAATTATTAGGGGACCTACGTTAAGCCCTCATGATACCTTTTATAGTAACCCTTTTATACAGGAATCCTTATGGGAACCCCATTCTAATTATTTAGGCCCCTATAGTATGAGACCCGAAAGCACTGAGGCTCTTAGAACAACCACAAGTCCCCTAAAACCTAAGACTTCCAGAGTCGCATCTGCTAAAGGGTTTCGGATAGGGTTTAGGGTTTAGGGTTTAGGGTTTAGGGTTTAGGGTTTAGGGTTTAGAGGATTTAGGGTTTAGGGGTTGAGGGGCTTAGGGTTTAGGATTAGCTTTAAGAGACCCAGCCATTGCATTTCTCACGTTCTTGCCTCAATTTGACCCGGGCTCCATTGCAAAAGGCTCTGGCCACCACGAACAAATTCTGCAACCCTGAAGACCAGCGCATGTACTCCGAACTAAAGGAAGCCTGAACCCGACTCCTAAGAACCTAGACCAGGACTGCCGCCTGGTCCTGGGCCTACCCCTAAACCCTAAACCCTATAAGCCATTACCGAATCGGCCACTTGATAGTCCCATACCGTGAGATTGCAGAAACCCTAAACCCTAAACCCTAAACCGAAGACACCGAGCCGGAGGCCTGTAAGGCCTCTCAAAAACGATACTGGGGATCCGGCGGATTCACTTCCTTTGCCTGGATTTTGAAGGACTTGCAGGGATCTTTGTGGGGTTTTAGATTCTGACATGACGTTTATAAGGGCTAAGAGGGATCTTTATAGGGCTTTAGATTTCGAAACCGGCTCTTCAAGATAGCTGACGAGGTCTCAAACCCGAACGCAAAACCCACGCTGGCATGCTACGGAGATATGACACGAACTGAAGCACAACACTACAGGGCCCCTTTTTTCGAAGCCCCACTGACCCGGATTCCGAGGGAATAATACGTAGCTGGTGTACCTTTGCGGCGTACATGTTTAGGGTTTAGGGTTTAGGGTTTAGGGTTTAGGGTTTAGGGTATGGGTGTCTGGATTGCAAGGGGATCGAGTTTAACAGTTGCTGATTGTTCAGACCCAGAATTTACCCCAACTCAGCCCCGCAAGCCGCAAAACCCTGTCCACTTTGGGGGTTAAGGTTTTGTATGGTTTGGCGGTCTGCCCGGAAACCCCATAAATCCCTAAATCCCACACCCAAACTCAGAACTCTACGGCTTCGTGAGTCTCGAGGACCTAGGTTGAGAGTTGCTGGATTGTTTTTTGCTGGTTTGGGGTTTAGGGCTTTAAGGGTTTAGGGCTTTAGGGGTTTAGGGTTTGGGGTTTAGGGTTTAATAGCCCCCTAAAGCCCAAACCATAACATGCGAAGCTGCAATGCCGCAAAGAAGAAACGCGAGACCAGAAACCCCAGGATGCGAAAGCACAAAACCCCAATATAAGGGCCTTATAGTTAGAATTGGGTTTTGGGACCCATGATACTATAGTGATAATAAGGACCTCCTCAAAATAGTATAGGTAATCATGAAGGCCCCTTATTTTATACATTCCTAGACCCTGAGGTTATGGTTTAGGGGACTAGGCTTAGGGATTATAAGGCATTTGTAGGGTTTGGGGTCTGAGGTTTAGGGTTTTTGTGTCTCTAAAGTTGGCCAGGGAGCATGTGTAGATCTGAGACACTACACACCCTAAAGTTGGCCCTCAACCCCAAACCCTTTCAGCACGGACTGAGGTGCCGGCCAGCGCCCATGCAACCCTCACCCCGTCTTAAGGCAAACCCTAAACCCCAAACCCTAAGCCCTTTTTGAACGAGGTCTCTCTGAAGTGCCTCCAAGCTGACCCCTAAACCCCAAACCCTAAACCCCTAACCCCTAAACCCTAAACTGCAAAACCAAAAACCCTAAACCCTAAACCTAAACCCCAAAACCAAAAATTCCTAAACCCTAAACCCCTAAACCCTAAACCCTGACTCTAAAGCCCCTGCGTCCGATCGATAATCATCCTAAGGGTCCAAGTAGTCCCTATTTATGGTTTCAGGTACCAAAAAAAGCCACAAAGTCCTTAAATAATGGGTACCTGGACCCTTAGGATGAGGGGGTTCCTATAAAGTACCCTTTAGTAGTTAGGGTCCCTAATTAGGGGATCTATTTTTTAGATCCTTTTGCGGGTCTGGGATAATGATCCAGGGCACTGAGTCGGCGGAGCTTGCCGGCAGCGCGACCTGATCCGAGCGGGATCCCCCAAGGGCCCAAAGCACCGAGAAGCTTGGGCTTAGGATTTAGGGTTTAGGGTTTAGGATTTAGAGGTTAGGCTTTAGAGTCTTTAGAGTTTAGGATTTAGGGTTTAAGGTTTAGGGTCCAAAGGACCCAAGAATCAGGTACTTCGGTTTCGGAGAGTATAGTTATGTAAGTTACTATTTGGGAGAGTATGATGATTATTGGGTACTTGGAATTTTAGGGAGAGCTCTTTCTTTGCAGTCTGGTGCGCCCTCGTCTTTTGAGAGAGCGGGGGGTTTGCGTTCGCGGGTTTTCGAGGGGGGGGTTGGGTTCGAGGGTTACGAGTCAAGAGTTCATGGATTTCTGCACTCACCTGCAACAAAGCGAAGTGGTTACTGGTGCGACGAGCGCACAGTGGCCAGCACAGAAGGTTCAGGGATTTCGGGTTCTGTGTTTTAGCAAGTGCTTACTGTTAAGGGTTGCGGGTCTAGGGCTCTTGGAAATGGAGAGCTAAGGTTAGGACTCCAAATGGACCAAAGTCGGTTGTATCTACATAAACTTGATAGTTTTGAAAATGCTTGTTCTTTGTATTCGCATTACCCAGACCCCCAAAAGGATCCAAAACATCCCTAGTTAGGGACCCTAACTACTAAGGGGTACTTTATAGGAACCCCCTTAGGGGATCTATTTTTGTTAGATCCTTTTGGGGGTCTGGGTACCTGACCTAGTCGTTCTAATACTACCATTCCCAACCGGAGAGCTATGAGCCCACCCAGAGCCACCCCACTTCGGCAGAAAGGCCTCAGAAAGCGATGGCACCATCTTCTTCAGCCAGTTCTCTGGAACGTCCTCCGTAGACGTAAGGTTTGATAGTAGGGTTTCTACGGCCCTAAACCCTAAACTTCCTAAACCCTACACCCTAAACCCTACATCCTAAACCCTACATCTAAAACCCGAGACCCTACCTGTGACCCCAAAACCCTACAACATAGTAGGTTATGACCCCTTAATTAGAGGTTAGAACCTATACAACGGTAGGTTTTGGGATCCCCAGGTACACCCTAAACCCTACACCCTACACCCTAAACCCTACGCCAAATAAGGAGTCAGGGGTTTAGGATGTGGGGCTCCGGAGCTTCCTCCGTAAACGAAGCAAAGGGAGGGAAGGCCAGGATTTGGGATGCTTTAAGGCTCTGCCCCCAAGGGTCCAAAGGGATTTAGGGTTTAGGGTTTAGGATTTAGGGGGTTTAGGATTTAGGGTTTAGGGTTTAGGGTCCAAAGGACCCAATAATCAGGTACTTAGGTTTCGGAGAGTACTTACGTAGGTTACTGTTTGGGAGAGCATATATGATTATTTGGTACTTGGACCCTTCGGGTGCCCCAAAAGGATCCGAAGTCGGATCTAGGATGATGTAGGCTTTTAAGGGCGTGAGGGTGTCGGGCGTGAGGGTGTCTACGGGGTTTAGGGTTAAGGACTTCAGGGCTTTAGGGCTTCAGGGCTTCAGGGCTTCAGGGCTTTGGGCTTAGGGTGTCTATGGTTATTCTGGTCTTGGGGTGGTATAAGTTTGGGGGTCAACACCACAAGACCCAAGCACAAACTGGACATGAACCCCCTGCGCTACAACGTCGTATGCATGACGTGTACGCACGTATGCATGTATGTGTGAGTGCATGTACCACCCTAAACCCTAAACCCATAAAGATGTGCAGCACTGAGACCAGGCTTGGCCATCCCTCTGCTACGTCCGCCTCAAGCCCTTGTTGCAGCAGGCCTCGTTGTCCAGCGGCCCGGACTAGTCAAACACACAAAGCCCTAAACGCCCTAAACCCTAAACTTCCGAAACCCTGAACTCCCTAAACCCTAAACTCCTTAAACCCTAATTCATAAACCCTAAACTCCCAAAACCCGGTATTGTCATGAGGAGCCCTGCCGTCCTTCGTCAACTCCTTCGAGGACCTGCGATACGGTAGTGTAAGCCCTAATCCCTAAACCCTCATATAAAGACTCTAAACCCTAATCGCTAAACCCTTCTATAAAGACTCTAAACCCTACAATCCCTAAACCCTTCTATAAAGACTCTAAACCCTATAATCCCTAAACCCTCAGATAAAGACTCTATAATCCCTAAACACTCAGATAAAGACTCTAAACCCGAGTCCCCAAACCCTTATATAACGACTCTAAACCCGAATCCCTAAACCCTTATATAACGACTCTAAACCCGAATCCGTAAACACTTTTGTAAAGACTCTAAACCCTATAATCCCTAAACCCTAAACCCTAAACCCTAAACCCTAAACCCCTTATACAAAGTAGGGTTTGGGGCCGGTCGCTTTTTTTGAGGATTTTTTTGACCTCGGAACTTCCGGCTTAGGGAGGCCGGTACCCCCAAACCCTAAGCCGGGAGGTTTCGAGTTTAGGGTTTAGGGTTTAGGGTTTCACTTAGAGGCTGGAGTGTAGAGTTTAGGCTTCTACAGGGTTTAGAGCCCCTAGTTTCTTGACGCTCACACTCGGACGAAGCCTGGCGAGCCTAGAGTTAGGGTTTATAGGGTTTAGAGTTAAGGGTTTTATAGGGATTAGAGCCTAGAGGCCTAGAGTTTAGAGTTTAGGGTTGGCGGGTGGAATTGTACATGCATGACGGCTTGGTGAGGTATGCCAGGACCGTAACGGTTCGAATCTGGTTAGAGGAGTGCGTGGGGAGTATTTTATAAGAGTCGACAGAACCCTGAGCAACCTCGTTGGTGACTATTCATGAGGGTAGTTGTCAAAATTATGGTCCCTTTTGGGATACCCTAAGTAATAGGTGCCATATTATAATGAGGACCCAAAAAAGGGACCCTAATTTTGACAACCACCCATGAGTATTCAGCCCCTGTGTCGCGTGGACGGGATGCTCTTGCTCCAAACAGCCACAATGTTGCAGTCGAGCACGGTCGCTTGGCAGCAGTCACAGCGTCGCGTTTCTTGGCAATGACGACCGGTCACGAGGAATCGAACCTTGCAGAGGCCAGCATTTCATCAGTGAGCCTGCGTTTCCGCGAGTTCCAACACTTCATACTCCTCAACTGGCTTGGAAAAGTCGTCTCGCAACTTGTGATAACCCATAAACTATAAACCTTACTTATACACTCTCAGAACAGGATGGGGGTTGGCTCTTTGCACATGTTTCTAAACGGCTAAACAATGGGTCCAAGCACGATTCCACAGTCTCATGCCATGGAAGAATCTAAGAAACAGGGCCAGTGGTCATCAACACACACCAACAGGTACCACAAGATTGCTCGATTTGAAACCCTAAGCCCTACAACCTTGAAGCCTTGTTTTGCAAGCCTAAACCTAAAAACCCAAACCCTACAACCCAAAGCCCTGAAACCCTAAACCCTCCGCTTGAAAGCTTCCGCTCAGGATCTGGCTCTTCGTTCATGACCTGGCACCAGAAGGGTTCAGGGCTTACAGGTTTAGGGATGTAGGGCTTAGGGTTCAGGGGTTTAGGGTATAGGGTTTAGGGTTTTGGGTTGTGCGAAGCCACAGAAGTATCACAATATCATACTGAAAGTATGTGAGCACTGCGCGGGATACTGTTGGAATTGGTTATTACTCAGACCCGGGAATTACAGATTGAAGATCTGAAGCCTGTCTCTTGAAATCCAGAGGCCATAAACACCAATGTGTGGGGCACCACTTCATTCTGCGTAACTTTGGAGCCTTATAAAATTAAAGTAATGTTTTCAGGTATGCTTAACTATTATAACTACTATAAGTAGTCAGGAATCTTAAGACATGATATTTCCAGCTATTCCGATCTCTATATGATGGGGAGCTTAGATCTGTCCCGAGCCTGCTGCCTACTTGGGTCTTCAAAGCGGCCCGAATGCCTCAAGTTCGGACAGGGTTTGAGGGTAGATTATGCTGTTTATATCCAGGGGTCATATGAGGAAGCACGATAATTCAGCCTCCAACAGAGACTTCAGAATGACTAAACGCTCTGACCTTACTTTAATTTACCTGGCTGATGTCGGTTCTTGCTTGGGCTTCAATGCTGCAATACACTACGACATGGGACTTTCCTGACTCATGATGCAGGACGAGGAAATTCCAGCTTGAGGATCGTTTCATTTACGGGTCTTAACAACTAGAATAGGGCTCCTTGAGACTACAACATTAACCGTAGAGTCCTGTAATCTACGGTATAATACCAGATACAGGAACGCAGCGAACATTGCGAGCCTCCTGCATCTGCGTCTTGCTTCTTTGCGCCACTGCGTTCCAGACTTCGCCCAACATCTTTTCCTTCTCCTGCAACGACCCGGTATCCACATGTTTTACACTCATTTCCGGGAACCCCAAATCTTGCAGGTCTTGCCAGGCCCCCGACCCGCAACTCCCCATACCAACCTGTAGTATAGACCAAGGACCGACATGCTGGCTGGTCCGGATGCGCGCGGACCCTCATGGCTTGAATATTGAGATTTTATGAGAGCCCTTGTCAGGGAAGGGAGACTTTTGTCGATCAGAGGTCCACAGTAGCTTTGCAAAACAGTGAGATCAGAGCTTCTCAACAAGACCTGATCCGAAAACATCCCTTAGCTCCCGAAGCCCTTAAACCTAAGCCTAAACCTTGAACCCTAAACCGCAAGACACCCTAAACTAAACCGCAAGCCCCGAATTGAACCCCAACCTTAACCCCTAAACAGCTGGCCTCAACCCTAAATCCGAAACCTTAAACCAAACCCTAAGCCTCAAACCCTAAACCCTAAATTGCTACACCCCCAGCCCAAACCCTGAACCTTAAGCCCAAGTGAAACACGCCCTGATCTTCCAATCCCGAAGTACCACCAAAATCATGTGTTTAGGGTTTAGGAAGTTTGGGAAGTTTAGGGTTTAGGGTTTAGGGTTTAGGAAGTTTAGGGTAAAGGGTTTAGGGTTTAGGGTTAATAAACCTGCAAAAAATTGCTTGAACTGACGAAGGAAAAAGCCGCGAAAGCTTCTTCAAGCAAGAAGCCCTAGAACTCCTATAAATCCTGTTTTATTTTGAACTTCTATAACTTCTCTATCCCCGAACCCTAAAACCCTAAAACCTCCCCGAAGCTGCGGCTAACCCTAAACCCTAAACCCTAAACCCTAAACACTAAACCCTAAACTTCCCAAACTTCCCAAACTTCCTAAACCCTAAACCCTAAACCCTAAACCCTAAACCCTAAACTTCCCAAACTTCCTAAACCCTAAACCCTAAACCCTAAACCCAAGCTCCTCCAGGGTGGCCATCATTCCCAAGGACTGCAACACCAAGGGGGCAAAGGTACCATTGATCAGCAGGGTCATGGTGGCAAAGCCACTGATGTGGAAGAGAACCTGTTCGGGGCTGGGAG
Source organism: Symbiodinium sp. CCMP2456 (assembly GCA_905221635.1). NCBI lineage: Eukaryota > Dinophyceae > Suessiales > Symbiodiniaceae > Symbiodinium > Symbiodinium sp. CCMP2456. The sequence goes on along the minus strand of CAJNDV010019957.1, from coordinate 54,675 downwards.
GAAAAAGGTTGCCTAAACCCTAAACCCGAAAACCTAATGCATGTAATGTAGGGGCCTTAATAAATAGAATAGGGTTTTGGGGTCCACTTTTACTATAAACATAAGTAGGAACCCCCCCAGAATAGTATTGGTAATAATTTCGGCCCCTATATTAGGATAACTTTCTAAGTATGGCCCGTCATCATGTCAATACGACATGGTGGCTATCTGCTGTAGCATTCAACGTATGGCCCTGCGATAGAAAGCATGCGTTCTTACTGGGGCTCTTCAGACTTCGAATATTTTGGAAAATTCGGACGTTTTTGACAAGCCCTCCTAAGTTTGAGAAGACACCAGCTCAGGGGGGCGGCAGCAGAAATATGTAGTCTGGTCCATGTGACTGAATCACAGGGGGCGTTGGCACGACCGAGGCCTTCAAACCCTACTGACACTGTAGAGGTTTTTCCCGCTTGCGTTGCAGAGATTGAAGCTCACAGCGAGGTTACATAGGAGCCACATCGACACAACCACAAAAGCTGTTCGACGAAGTCATCCCCGTTTGGCAGAGCAGACCAGCAACTAATGAGTCACACATGTGTTTACACTGACTAATCCCTACAGTTTAGGAGTTTAGGGTTTAGAGTTTTGGGGTTTAGCCCTAAACCTTAATTAAGGTTCAGGGTTTAGGGGTCTGAGAGTTGTGAGTTTAGGGAACCGCAATAACCCTAAACCCGAAGCCACAACTGAACCAACTCCGCGCCTGGGACCCTTGCAGCTCGTTGATGCTGGTCTCCTCGTGCATCGCTAAACATTAAACCCTGAACCATTGAAGTCCGAAGCTCTAAACCCTAAACTCGGACCCCTAAACTCGAAACCCTAAACCGGAAAGCCCTGAACCCCTAAAACTTGAACCCCTAAAATCGAAACCCGAAACCCCTAAACCCCAAAACCAGGTACGACTGTCACGGTCACGCTTGCTGGTCTATGTTTCGGAGCTTTAGGGCCATTACGGCGCAGTGGCTGACAGGCTTCACTAGGGCTCAGGATTGATAAACGTTTTGGAATTAGATTACGGCGGATGCTGCCGAACAATGTGGAGTTCACATGCCAGAACGCTAAGCTTTCCTTGTGTCGGGTTGTTTCGAATAGTCAGGACACCCTGCGACCGTAATCCCACCATTCCGCAGTGAAATCAGGAGCCACTCCCTGAACCCTTCCTGTACCAGCAGCCTAGATTGTTGGGAGTCCTTTTGTGAGCAGTTCTTTTGATTTGGACCACCAAACCCAAACACCGAATCCCTTTTGGGTTGAGAGTTCAGCAACCTATCCTCCTAGCCTCACGGGGGCCTACCCGAAGAAACGTCCTGATCCAGCAGGACCGCCATCAGCAAGCCAATGGCACCACGAAGTCCCGACCAGACCTTTTGCCGTTGCGTCTCTCTCCCTGTCTCTGTCCCTCGCTCTCACCGTATCTATAACTCTTTCTATCTCTTTCTCTCTCTCTCTCTCTTGCTTGCTTGCCTGGCTTCGTTGTCCCTCTCGTTGTCTTGTTCTTCACCCTTCTTTTCGTGCTATCTATCGCTCTCCCCTCTAAAGTCTAAAGATTTCTAAGGCTACGGCAAAGGTCTCTGCGCGCTCTCCTCTATCTCTCATCCTCCGTTTCGCTACCTTGCTCTCTCACTCTCCCTCTCTCTCTCTCTCTCTCTCTCTCGGGTTTAGGGTTTAGGAAGTTTAGGGTCTCTCTCCCTCTCGCTCTCTCTCGCACGATCTCTGCGTCATTTGCTTCAGGGATCCCTCATCACCTCATTACTGCACCACACTCGTTCTTTGTGCATGCCTCGGCAAGGCCAGGCTAACTAATATAGAGGCCTTAATAATTGGAATATTGTTTTCTGAGAGATTTTCTGCTATAATTAGAATAAGGAACCCCGAAATGATATAGGTAAGTCTTAAGACCCCCTATATTAAGGTCTTCTGGCTCTCCTGGTGCTGTCTGATCTCGAACACTCCACGTAGCTCGCAGACCACTAGTTACGAGCTGTTTATCTGCTGAGCCTCGGAGAATAAGATTCAACAATGAAGACATCGAGTCTTTCTCGGAGTGAGATGGGGTCGGATTGCTGCGACAGGTCCACAAAAAGTGCTTCCTTGGAATCCGGTGCTTTCCCTGCCATCAATGAGTGAGTAATAAACTTCATACTACACCTAAGCCTTGGCGCATGCGAGGGAAAAACGCTCAAACTGAAACTTGCCTCTGACATGAGGCACGCAACATGTAAGCATCTCTCTCAGGTTCATGACATGTCCATAACCTCCATCCTTCTCAAAGCTGCAGCTTGCCTTCATTTGTGTTGGCTGTCTCGGGCTTACCATCTTCTCTTTACATGGGGGTTTCCGAAAATGGGGGACCCTAAGATAGTACTCTAAATAGTAGGATCCTTATTATAAGGACCCCCATAGAAAGGTGCCGCTTATTTTCGGAAACTCCCACATCGCAACCAAGCAGCCATGACAAGGCCCTCTTTCCACGTCAGCTTCACACTGGCCACAGCCTCCACTGCTTGGCTTTGTACTGTTTAGGGTTTAAGGTCTAAGGTTTAGGGGTCCCGTGTTGGTAGATTAAGATTTGGGAGGTTTAAGGTTTGGGAGGGTTTCAGCACAGCTCTAAAAGAGTGAACTGGTTAAAGGTCATGAGGACTGGTTACACTGCAGTGAATCGTGAACACTTCGCCTTGTACGAAGCATGCAGTCCATGAAGTGAAGGCCAACCCAAATGCAGCCCCACCGAAAAATACATCTAACCGAGAACGTCAATAATCTAACTCCCTAAATCCCAAAACTCGAAATGTTAGGAACTTTTATGATGGAGCCACAAGGTTTGAAGAGAGAAGATAAGGATTAGGCTTTACGGCTTTAGGTTTTATGTTCCGACTCTCACTCTCGCACGTTTTGGGTTTAGGGTTTAAGGATTTTTTGGCTTAGGATTTTGGATTCCCAGGAGGCATCACTTCTCAACTGAAGATACTAAAAAGGTATGGAAGTCAGAGAAAAAACCAATCCGTTGGCGGGATAAGTGTCCTACCAGGCCTATCGACATGTCTGGACCGGCACCACTCAAGAACCCTAAACCCTAAAACCCCTGAACCCAAGAACCCTAAACCCACCCAAACCCCTGAACCCAAGAACCCTAAACCCACCCAAACCCCTGAACCCAAGAACCCTAAGTAAATAAACCCTAGGCAAGCTCGTGACGACCTGCATGGGGCACCAGAAGATCGCCTGTGGGTGCCGAAGGGCCGTGGTTTTTTGGCGTTCAGGAGTTCAGGGTTTGTGAATTTAACATGTACCTGAGGGATCATGAGAGTTAGGAAGAAAGGCCATATAAACAAAGGTGCCTTTACCTTATTGATGATGAGCCTTTGCAATAAGTTTCTGGGTCTCAAGACTTGTTACACAGGTCGACGTTCCTTGTTATGTGCTCTTTGTGTACTCCTTGAAGCAAGTATAGGCGCTTGCCTGTTTTTGTTGGGTGGTGCTGTAGGGTTTAAGAGCTAAGCCCTGAACCCTAAACCCTAAGGGTCTAGGACTCCAATCTCCGGGTTTAGGGTTCAAATTTCACAGGTGTCGGAGCCGGAATCACACCTCCGACGCCCAGGTATACTTATTAGGGTTTAGGGTTTAGGGTTTAGGGTATTTAACTCAACACTGTCATAAAGACAACCTCCAACACCTTGCACGAGACATAACATCGCCAATTCGCCAGGCCTGCATATGGGCCTAAGGGTTCACCGCGGTTCACCCATACAGAGACTTGGCCCTAGAAGCTATTATAATATAGGGGCCTTGACAATTCGAACAGGGCTTTGGGGTATGTTATACTATAATTACGCATAATAAGGAGACCCCAAAAATAGTATAGCTAATTATACAGGCCCCTAAAAGACAGCAATCCAGTGAGGCCTCGGTAGATACTGTGCTGAAGGCCCTCTGACTTGCTGCAGCTGTCGGTTTAGGGTTTAGGGTTTAGGGTGTAAACGCCATGCTTGCTCCACTTGCAACGTTCGAAGTTGAGTCCCAGAACAATGAACCCCAAGGCATGCACAGCAGAGTATCCCTAAGGGTCCATGTACCCAAATAGTAGATAATTTGGCCTTAAAGCAGTCGGTATGGCAACAATCCTTCAAGCTTCCCAATTGGCCCCGGAGTCCTTTCATGGAAATATATTTCGGACGAAGTGCCACGGTGACTCCACGGACCAACATGAGTGTAACGTACCTTGGCTGCACAAGGCCCGTGTAGGAAGTGCAAGCCTTTCAGTGTTTAGCTATAGCATTCACCCTAAGGGCCCATGTACTCGTATAGTACATACATTGGCCCCAAAATACCTATATAGGGACTACTTTAAGGCCAAAGTATATACTATTGGGGTACATGGACCCTTAGGGTCATTGAATGCTACAGCACTGGAAGGCTCATGGGATTCAGTGAAAAGGCTTTGTGTGAGGCTATTTTGGGATAAGACGATGTAATCAAATACGCCTCCAAAGCATACTTAAGTTACATATGCTTCATTACTACCAAGTCCGCAGATCCTTCAAGCACACCCTAAATGACGCCCTAAACTCTAATACACTAAGGGTTTAGGGGTTAGGGGTTTAGGGTTGGGGTTCAGCAGGTGAAATCCTACAGACTGAAAGCTCTGGAAGAGTTGCGCGCACTCGAGTTGGGAATAGGGGCTATGTCTCAAGGGAGCGGAAGGTTTAGGGGTCCAGGAAGCAGAAACCCTAAACCCTGAACATTTTTCGTTACTACCCTAAACCCCTAAACCCTGTAAACCTCGAAACCCCTAAACTCTATAAACCCCTAAACCCTATAAGCCCCTGAACCCCTAAATCCCTAACCCCTAAACTTTACCCTAAACCCCTAAACCCCTAATCCCCTGAATCCCTAAATCCCTAAATCCCTAAACCCTTAAATCCCTAAACCCTGAACCCTATAACCCTAAATTCTAGGAAGTAGGGTGAGGGCTTTAGGGCCTCTTTTTGGAGTTTCGGGTTCGTCTCCCTCTCTGTTCGCAGCGGTTTTGGTGCTGCCGGTTTAGGGCTCATTAGGGTTTATGGGTTTAGGGTTTATAAGGGCCTTTAGTTTAGGGCTTAAGGTTTATGGTTTAGGATTTATAAGGGCCTTTAGGTTTTTTTGGCTTCAGCTTTGTGGTTTTAGGGTTTATAAGGGCCTTTAGGGTAAAGGGGTTTAGGGCTTCGGGGTTGATGCGGCGAGGACAAAAACTTAAAAACCTTGCGTAATCTTGTAGGGTTTAGGGTTTAGAGTTTAAGGTTTAGGCCAAGAGCCGTTCATACCCGAAGCCCTGAAGTGATTACCGTTTGAAAACCCTTCAAGGAAATGTGGGAGACTAACAAAAACCTGTAGAGCCCCAATCCCTGGAACTCCTACACAAGGGCCATCAACCCTTAGGGTCCTAAACCCTCAACCCTGCAACTCCAACAACACGCCGAATGTAGGGGCCTTAATAATTCGAACAGGGTGCTGGGGATGATTATATACTCGCAGGAAGGAACCCCCAAAATAGTATAGGCCCTAAACCCTATAAACCCCCTAGACCCTGAACCCTAAACCCAAGACCCTAGACCCTGAACCCTAAACCCAATGCCCCTAAGCCCTAAGCCCTAAACCCTATAACCCTAAGCCCTAAACCCTATAACCCTTAACCCTATCTTTGGCCCTAAACCCTAAACCCCTAAACCCTAGTTTTTGCCCTAAAGCCTAAACCCCTAAACCCTATTTTTTGCCCTAAACCCTAAACCCCTAAACCCTAAACCCCTAAACCCTAAACCCTAAACCCCTAAACCCTAAACCCTAAACCCCTAAACCCTAGTTATATTCAGCGGAACGGGGGCCCAGGGCTCATCGTGCAGGCGGGTTGCATCACCAGCCTTTGGAGTGGCAGCTTTAGGCTTCCCAGAATTGGGGTTTAGGGTTTAGGGTTTAGGGTTTAGGGTTTAGGGTTTAGGGTTTAGGGTTTAGGGGTTAGGGGTTAGGGTTTAGGGATTAGGGATTAGGGATTAGGGTTTAGGGTTCAGGGATTAGGGTTTGGGGTTTGTAAGAAGGAGAACAACGCCTCTTTGCCTCGTGAAATCGAAAGCCTTCTCCAGGTCTACTTTTAAAC
>CAJNDV010019957.1:6485-35530 GCA_905221635.1 Symbiodinium sp. CCMP2456 | reverse complement strand
TCTTGAAGAGGTTGAAGAAGACCTGCTATCCTAAACCCTGAAGCATAAACATCTTGAAGTTGTTGAAGAAGACCTGCTACCCTAAACCCTCAAGCGTAAACACCTTGAAGGGGTTGAAGAAGACCTGCTACCGTAAACTAAAAAGCCTTAACATCTTGAAGAGGGTCAGGAGAAGAGAGCGAGCGAAGAAGATTTGCTAATCTTGAAGGCTATGCAGTTGTTACGGTTTTACAGGCGAAACTCCTCATGTTGATGAAACTTCGTACAGCTTTGCATTGAGTTCATTGGGCTGCAGGAACCTAAATCTACTCTAAACCCGAAAACCCGAACTAGGTTGAAAGATATCTCTACATTGGGCTATATAGGGTCCTGGGCCTAACGATAAACCCTAAACCCTAAACCCCTAAACCCTAAGGCTTGTCATTTGCGTTCAGTGTTTCAGGTTTAGGCTGCTTTGAAGAGGCGACAGAAGCCTTGCGCAGGACTTGTGGCCCCACCGTGAGCCCTACCCATAGGCCCCATAGTTCCTTTTTGGGATTGCTTAGTAGGATCCTAAATATAAGCCACAGAAAGGAACTACTATGGGGCCTATGGGTAAACCCTAAGCCTTAAGCCCAGCTCTTGGCCAAACATGTCCATCAGGTTTAAGAGCTCTGAGGCTCCAATCTGATCTGATTCGAAGCTGTGTCTTGGAGCCCAGATCGCGGGAATCTATCGCTTCGATGCCCACGCTGTCTTGGAAATCCCGATGCTTGAAATTCGTAAATAAGGGTTGGTACGATGGGTAAGAAGGGATATACCGACGCAAGCTTCGTGGGGGACAGAACATTGAACCTCTACACCGTAACTTGCGTCTGAGGCTGTTGATTACGCCACCTTGCAGCAAAATTACTCCGCCCCCAACTACTGTCAGCCAGAACATAAGCCAGCGTGAACCTCTGAGTGCTAGCAGTGAACTGAACTCAGGGAGCCCAAGACCCATTGACCCCTTAGCTAAGGAATAAGTCTTCGTGGGCTCACTGGGAAGTCCCCACTCCCATGCACCCCATCTGCGACCGATGGGCGATAGCAGTACCGTCGTTCAATAGAGACTCACCGCTGATAAGCATCGTCAGCCGTGGCGACCTCACTCAACAGTTCAACAAAGCGTTGCGAAGAAGCGTGCGCATCAATGTTTGTGCCTTGCATGCCGCAGTGTTGAAAGGCTGCTCTTAAGGAAGTGAGGTACTGAAGATGCTTCGATGGGGCTCGTGGCACAATGCGCAAGCCTGAAGACTACAGTGCTGGCCCAACCCACTAGAGTCTGCATGGCTTCGCCCCGCGTCTTATGCCTTATGGGTTCTCCAGAGGTCCTTGACCTCAACAATGCATGTGTTCATAACTGCCCGGGAGATGCGAAAGAAGTCTTCTGCTTGAGAGAGACTTTGAAACAAGGAGCCCTAATGAGTCGAATGGAGTTTTGAGCGGTATGTTATAGCACAGCTAGAGTTAGGAACGTGTCAGAACCCTAAGGTATGATTCGCATGGGTCAACACTTGGGTCCCAAGAGTAAGCTTGCGGAACCCTCGAGGCCCTTACCCAAATGATCCTCAACCTTTATGGTTCTCTGAAGGGATCCATAACGGTAACAGTTAGGCAATCCCTAGGGCTCTAGTTACCTAGATAACTATAACGGGTTACTGGTTTACATACTTCATGGCTAGTAACCTACTATTTAGGTAATTAAATGGAGCCCTACAGGAATTCTTCGAGGCTTCCACGTCTTTCAGCCTTGGGCCCGTAGGTTCCATCGGCTTCCAAGGAAAACACGAAGTGAATGATGAAAGCAAGAGTCATACTAGAACTCACTGGCATTTCCCAAAAACTGAGAAGCTCATGAATAACAGGAAGAATCATTCATGCTAGAACTAGCTAGCAGTTAGCAAGTGCACAAGATGCTCATGAGCACAATTACACTACCGATTTGGAAGAAAGACGTGTATGAGGCCGTGGGACACGCCCAAGGAGTTGAAAATGGAGACCACTGCCACCGGATCCGTGGCAGAAGTAATGGCACCTGAGCGAAATGGTCTCCATCATTGAGGAGGTTAGGGCCGTAGAGTTCTGAGGTTTTGGGGTATTTAGATGTATTTTGGCTGACTTCAAGCTATTGTGCTCTGGCATTTAAGAATTTAAGGTTGAAGGCTTCCAAGCGGGCACTGGGCCGCACATTAACAAAAACAGCCCTGCCTGATGCCGTGTCGTCACTCATAGCACTTGTAATTGTCGAATTTGGCTTTGGGGGACTCAAGACAGGTCTGCTTGAAATCAGAAGTACTGCACTGGAAACTGCTGCTACCTGCAACATTCCAATCCCACATGCCCAGATCAAAACCCAACGGCCCTTAAACCCTAAACCCCGTACCCGCAGACCCCGAAGCCCCCAGTGCAGGAAGTGGCGCCGAAGGCCATGGCCAGAGGCCAAGACCATTCCTCAGAGAGGGTATATGTAGGGGCCTGTATCATTTAGAATAGGGTTTTGGTGTTCTTTTTAAGGGATCCTGACAAGGGTTCTATAAGGGCTACTATAAGGGTTTGGGGTATAAGGGCCTTCATTGATAATCAGAATATGGTTTGGGGCTGCTTTATAGTATGCAAATATATTAAGGAACACTAAGGAAATATGTTGGTATTACTTAGGCTTCTATATTATGGGGTTTAGGGGCGTTTGCCGTTCTGTTGCCACGCCATTTGGCATCTGTCGTGCTGAATGTCAATGTCTGACAGCGTGTTCAGGACTAGGTGCTGAAGTTTGAGGGTTTCCGCTGCAGCTCAAGCAATGCATGACTCTGGTGCTCGTGACGGTGCTAGGGGTTTTGTTGTTGCTGCACTTTGCACGTTTCGGATTTAGACGATACTGCGAGGAAAAAGCTTCTCGTTAGGCCTTTAGGAACCCTTGTCCCGGCCGTTGTCAGCAATGAATATGGGGGCCACAATGTGTGTGTATATGTATAACTGTATGTATACATGAAACTATATCGATATAGGCCCTAAACACAGTGCAACAACTCCTTGGTGAGGGTCCCTTTCTTCAAGAGCCCCACACAAAAACCCAACAGGGCCACAGAGTCCCTGTAGAGCTCTTCTAGGATTCTGAGAGGGGTTTAGAGTTTAGGGTTTAGGGTTGTTTAGGACAAAGGGTTTAGGGGTTTAGGGGTTTAGGGTTTAGGGATTTTGTTTCCCTCTCGCTTTGCTTAGAAACTGTGCTCACGGCGAGGTCTGCTTTAGAACTCTAGGGAAGGCACATGCATTACGACTCATTCCTGCTACTCGTTCCATGGTGCAGACATGATCAAGTTCCTTCCCAGGTCCCACCCGAAAACAACACAGCCACCCTCACAAGTCCACACACCAAAAACAGAACTAGGTCGAGAAAAGAACGAAGATCTCATTTGCTGCGAGCATCACACGTTCGATCCGCCACCGTATGAAGCAAAAGATGTATTCAACTATAACGTTAGGGGTTTAGGGTTTAGGGGTTTAGGGTTTGTTGAAATCGAAGAATCAGGCCCAGAAAAGAATTTTACGCGTAAGCAACTGTCGAAATCATGGTCTCTTTGGTCGAACCCTATATAATTCTACTCTTAATACGGCACCCTACATGCCCGGCGCAGTATGGCTTGGGAAAACCATCCATGTAAGGGTCTCGGTAAACCTTCAGGAGACGACCGATTGCTGCAGCTTTCGTTATGACGAAGCTTTGTTGTGAACGTGCCCAAAAACCCAGAGTGTAAAACAGTGCAACCACAGGGCATAGGGAAGAATGTACTTTGCTGCCACGCCGGCCAGAACCGCTCCCACAATGACCTGCGATGGTAAAACCATGTGGGTTTAAATTCCTGCTTTCCCAGCTAGATGCTGTTCTGTTTGCAGCTTACAAGCATGCGCGATGCTTCAACCAAGGCAGCATTCATCGTGTTATTCGGGCCATGGACCTCAGTGCACGCGAGGTTCTGGGCATGCCCAAGACCCAACCACAATTCTTAAATGCCCCGAATTCCCGGATCGATATGAGGCGATCAGCCAGAAACCTCTAAAACCAAGACCCTAACACCCCGTAGCATTTTCAGCTTAAGCCTTGACTCCTAAAAGGGAGAATAACGGCTCCCGGGCTTTAGAACCACACTTCCTGATATACGGGCTCAGCCATGAGGGCGGTATATACTTAATGAATTCCACGAAGAGTACCACTAAAACATATGAGCCTACGAAGCCTCAAATATTATTCAGTATCACAAAATTTAAAACGAATAAAGGCTGATCAGGTTTTACAGATAGTAGTAGCAAAGCCCTACGGAGCTGAGATGTCTAAAGGATCACGATGCTAAAAAGCCACATTGAGCTGAAGATGGTTTCAGGCTCTAAGCCTCTAAGCTACCATTACATGTATAGGCGCTGTTTTGGGCTGTACAGAAGTTCTTGCATCTGCTTGACAAGCTCTATCAGAGAGGCCTCCAGATTTGATTGGTCTATAAGCCCGCTGTAGGGGTCAACGGCACATCCTGACTCCTGGGGCGCGCACGCCGGGGACGGCCATGATGAAGCACTGCCAGAAGCAGCGCTGAACCATGCCTTTTTGGGGCTTCTGCATTAGAGTTGAGAGTTTACGTAAGTGTCTGGGCTCTTCAAGCAACTTCTTCGTTTACACCACCATCTTTACGCAACCACTTAGACTATGTCGAAAGGGGAAGGGATCGGCCCCTGGTTACTAAACGTCACCCCCTTAATAATAGGGAGAACGCGGGGTTTTCTACGGTTTAAGGCTTGGGTGGTTGAGGCTTTAGGATTTAAGGTTTATAGGCATTTTATAGGATATCATAACGCTTTATTCTGTTGCTTCTTGATGAGGCCCAATGCATTTATACACAAGATTCAATCCAAGCTTACACCTTAAGCCTAAACCCTAAACCCTAAACCCTAAACCCTAAACCCCTAAACCCCTAAACCTTAAGGATTCGCTCCTTCAGGCTTTGGGAGTCACTTCGAGTGTCATCGGGCCATGAGTTGCGTAGGAGGGCTGTTGAGGCTTGGAGCCTCTCCCATGGGCCCAACATTAGGTCCATGTTGTGGCTTACCCAGAGGCTCCATATATACTACTATTATGGAATTGGGCCCCTAAAACCATAATGAGGGTGGTCCTTTTGGACCTAGTTCCATACTGGTCGTATATTTGGAGCCTCTGGATTATATTTAGGATCCTACTAGGTAATTCCAAAAAGGAGCTACTATGGGGGGGATGGGCTTACCTGTCGGGTATCATGGGGAACTTCGAAGTTAACTTTTGGGGGCGATATTGGGATTATGAAGGGATATACTAGCCCGCAAAAGGTTAAAGGCTACCTACCAAACTACTAAGGCCTATCCAAGGATTCTAACGCAACTTGTGGGGGGACTTCAACACTAGGACTCGGAGACACGAAACAGTTTGAAGGGTTCTGAGAGGAGGCTTGCGGAATCGAAGTAGCACCAAACCGCCAAGCTCTAAACCTCCTAGATCCCCAAAGCATGTGCATGCCCAAAGCCTTCACATCACAAAGCAACGGAGCCTTAACCCTCAGTCCCTATAGATGCCCTGAGCCCTACAACCTCGGAAACCCAATACCTGACTCCACAAAAACCTTCAAGCCTGAATCCTACAGCGGTAACAGCCCAAAACAAGCCCGGCAAACCCTTGACTCCCAATAATCCCGGAGATAACCTAAGCCCGCTAAGCCCAAAGCCCAATGCTTTCAACCGCCCAGGCGCTCATGTTCAGATTCATCGCCTCCGAGAAAATCAGCGGTGGAAGGAAGGCAAACCTCATCGTCTGTGTCTGCGAGGGCCTACACGGCATCAGCAGGGATTTTACTGGGTACCGCTTGCATGTTTGTGATCAGTCGTAAAAAGGTAAAGAAGCGCACACAAAGGCACGGCCATAAGCCCTATATGGGTAGTTCTCCGAGTTATGGCCCCTTTGGGGGTCCCAAAAATAATAGTGCGGCACCTTTATAAGCCGGATCCTAGGCTGGACCCCACTTTGGAGAACTACCCAATATGCCTTAACTCCACCGTTAGCTGTAAACCCTGATACCCAAAAAGGCCGTATGCCACAACTCCAATATGAACCTTCCAATGTCCTGCAGGCTCTAGCGGTCCTTCAGAACATATAGGACCCGAATATAGAGGCCAGAGCAGTAGGTACGACTGCTATGTTGTGGGGAACCTAACTGCGGCTCCTGCACGACTGTGATGCCGCGGATCGGATGTGCGGGTACTTTTAAAACTATTAATACTAGTATCTGCTAATCCTCCTCCCCTGACGCCTGAACCACGTCGGAGCCGTCAGCTCCCAATCAACCCTGAGGGGTCGAAATTGAAATGTAAGGTAGGGGCCTTGATCACCAAAATTGGGTTTTTGGGTATAGTGTACTATAATTATACTAAGTAACCCTCGAATTAGTATAAGTAATTATTAAGGCCTCTGTTTTAAACGCAGAGGGTGTTGCGATCGAAATGTGCGCAGCTTCTTCAAATTCAACCGGCGCACATGAAGAGGTGGGGGTCAATGTCGTGCCACAAGTCCAGCGAGTCCTCCGCGAGGAAATCTGGGAACACAGCTGAGACGTTGCTTTCACTTTGCTGCGCTCCTTGCGAGTTAACACTATCAAGGTTTCGTGGAGACCGACAAACGGTTTTTCCAGGCATTTAATCTGAGGGGCTCACACTTCTGCTTGCCAGAAGCGTTGCACAACGAATGTTTTCGGAGCCACCCTAGCCTCTAGACCTAAACACGACCGTAGTACCTTTCTCGGTGAATACCGGACCTCACATCACATTGGTTACCCAAACTTAGGTACAGCAATCCAAGGTGTAGGCATGCCCCTGCAAGACCCTGTTTTGGAGCCTTCAAGTCAACACTTTCAAAGCCCTTATAGGGCCCCTATAGAAAGATCTTTGCAAAACCCTAAACCCTAAACCCAAAATCCAAAATTCAACAGCCCTAAACCTTAAACCCTAAACCCTAAAACCCTAAACCCTAAACCTTAAACCCTAAACCCTAAACCTTAAAACCCTAAACCGACCCATGGGTTTCCTACAAAGGGAATCATGGCCATCACTCCTCGAAGGTTCGTGGCAGCAGACGGTGGCCTGGGCCGGCGAAATGGGCTTGGGGCGGCTCAGGGTCTGGCAGTTTGGGGTTTAGGGTAGAGTTTAGGGTTTAGGGTATAGTTTAGGGTTTAGGGTATAGTTTAGGGCTTAGGGTTTTGGGTATGGTTTAGGGTTTAGGGTATAGTTTAGGGTTTAGGGTTTTGGGTATGGTTTAGGGTTTAGGGTATAGTTTAGGGTTTAGGGTTTTGGGTATGGTTTAGGGTTCAGGGTATAGTTTAGGGTTTAGGGTATAGTTTAGGGTTCAGGGTATAGTTTAGGGTTTTGGGTATAGTGTAGGGTTTGGGATTTAGGGCTTGTAGGGTCGATTCTCACAAGTTGGACCATCTGGACGAGGTGTCTCACGAGGGAAGGCGCGAGAGACGCCATATAGATGTGGGAGTCTCCGAAAGTAAGGGGTGCCTTATATTGGGGTCCTTATAATAAGGATCCTACTATTTAGGGTACTATATCAGGGTGACCTATTTTCTGAAACCCCCATATAGATGCGTCAAAGAGCGAATGACCACCAAATCTAGGACCACGCAGTCAGAGGTATCTTGGTTGCACTACGTAATGTAGGGCGTTGATATATAATTAGAATAAGGTTTTGGGGGTTCCTCATTATATTCATAACATAATATACCCCAAAACCCTATTCTAATTTCTACGGCCCCTATATAATGGGTTTACCCAGGCATCCCCTGGATACCGGGCAGTTCGGCTGTCCGTAGCGTTTTCGGGTACCCTACAAAACCACTCACAGGATCCAACCTAAGGGACTCAGTACTTAAACAAGGCTGTGGGCTGTACTAAAAAGCTATGATCATAGGAGGGAACCCTAGAAAAAATATTACTAATTGCAGGCTTATGTATTACTTTCGTCTGGGTAGTTGGTTGTAATCATGTCTGACTGCATGTATGTAACTGGGCTTCTAGACACTAGAAGCCGTAAGCCCGGGTGGCTTACTGTAAACACCTACGCACGAGTGGTTCCAGGTCACTAGGCACTTCTGTGCAAAGGCCACTGGGTGCTTACAACGACGGCTCCTTGATGCGGATTTTGCATCGAGTCGCCACGGAGAAAGGCCAGGAATACACCCTCGATGAAGATGGCACCTTGGTTCTGGGGGAGACCTTCTGCAACTTTTTATTGCGTATGAGGGGTTTTTCAGAAGCTACAATGGTGAGGGGCAGGGGAGTTCAGGCTATCTAGGGCATTGCAAAAAAAACACTGTGCTTGGCACAACAGTTGTGGATATGCGGGCATACGGAGACTTCAAACCGCCCTTCCCGCACAAAGCTGCGCACGCAGGACGTACGACAAGGATTCATGGTAGACACGAACAGACCGACAACTGCGGGGGAAGGTAGGTCGGCAAGAGCCCGGAGCCAACTGAAGAAAACCTCTGTCGTGAAAAACCCCCCAAGCCCGAAACCTTAGCCCCGGCAACCCCGAACAATCTTATACCAACACGAAGCCCCTAAACCCTAAACCCTAAACCCTAAACCCTAAACCCTAAACCCTAAACCGAAGCCGCCGAAGCCCCAAACCCAATGCCCTGCATCCCCTCAGACGACTCCAAACCGGTTCTGGTTTACCCTAGTTACCCTAGTTTAACCTATCAAAACCCTACACCCTACATGCATCCCTATACTCTACTGTACCCCCTTGAGTCCCCTATACCCTATAAACCCTATACCTTAAACTCGAAACCGCTAAACCCTATACACTAAACGCTAAACCCCTAAACCCGATACACTAAACCCTAAACCCTATATTGCTCTACCAAGCGGCAAGTGAAGGGAAGCGAGCCGCCTTGAACCAGGTCGGCGTTGCTTGGGGCCAGAGAAAATCAACGATCCCTTTGAGAAGTAGTGGGCTTAATAACGGTTTAGGGTTTCGGCTTTATAACCAGTTAATAACTAGGGCTTAGGAATGAGGGTTTAGGGCTTAATAAGGGTTTAGGGTTGCGGCTTTACAACCAGTTAATAACTATTGGGTTTAGGGTTTAGGGTTTCGGCTGAGCAAGAGTTTAGGGCTTAGGGTGTAGGGCTCATTAACTAGAACAGGGCTCCTTTGACAGGGTCTGTAAAGGCTGGTCCATAAGGGTTCGACAACAAGGGATTTCGGGATTTACATAAGGTTTTCAGAGCCCTGAGAAACAAAACTTGGCGTTGTCATGGCCAGTACTACGGGAATTAGACCTGTCATACCTCTGAGGAGTCCGTGAAAGCCAATGAACGAATCCATGATGCGAAGGTCCACACACACGCACAAAATGACCTTGAGGACCGAGCCCTTTTTTTAGCACTCACACTTCGGTCCTTACAGTAAACCACAAAAGCTTGGAAACAGAAACAGGTGTGATTCATGCAATACTGTTGATGATGTAAATCCTGCATTACCTTAAGGGGCTTAGACTATGAGAATTCTGGCATATTCCTCACTATGGGTCATGCAGGATATATAAAAACCAACCGTAGCTCCCGATACTTGGTTCTGAAGGATGGAAGGCATTGAGTTTCCAGCTTTACAGTAGTTACCGATGATAACTATGATCGGTATACATAACGCTGACGGCTATAACAACTACAGAAAGCCTAGTAGCTGTACCAACTCCAAAAACTGAAACAGGCTTAACCATGACGGCGATATAAGACCTGTAACAAAACCATAGCAACTACAACTCATTTCAGTCCGAAGTACGTTTTAATCACGACAGCTATACTATAATTCACATAATCACCTGACTTTCTGCAAAATATAGAAACCAGACAAAAGTGCGTTATCTGTGATTAGTAACAACTGTAACAACTAGTTATCCTTAAACCCTCAGGCCATCAAGGCCTTTGCGCTCCAACAGGCCATTGGTGCAGACTCCAAAGAAGACCTCGAAACGATCGTCTGCACACCATTCCGCACAACATGCTCAATACGGCGGTAAGCTGCTAGTGCTGTACTGCTGAGCACAGTACTATATGACCACAACCAACCAACGACAGCAGCAGCAGCAGCAACAACAACAAACAATAACCGACAATCAACAAGCGCAACATCCACAGCAACAGCAGCAGCAACGGCAACCGACACGGCAACAACAACCAACAACCAACAAACAGCAACCACAACAAACAACAACCGAAACACACTGCAACCAACAACAACAACAAGCACAGCATCCTCAGCAACAACAACAGCAACGGCAACAGCAACGGCGACAACGCAGCAACAGCAACAGCAACAATGCAGCAACATCGTCATCATCCTCATCTGCACCATCACCGTCATTATCATCATAATCATCATGATCATCATCATCATCACCAGCACCATCCCCATCGGCAACAACTGAAACAGCAGGCCTGATTCCTGCTAAGCTGTGGTCCCGGGCAGTGATGAAAAGGAAGAGGATGGCTTTGTGCCCATGGGTGGCATGGTGCCCTTCTGATCGCGTGTCCGCCATCCTCAGCTGTAGTATGCTAGCAGGTTTAGGGTTTAGGGTTTATAGGGTGTCTTAAGACTATGGTTTCGAGTGACTTTGGAAGTTGAACCTTCAAGTTCCTGATCGAAGGCTCAGTGTTTTTTTGCTTGCTCGAGGTTCAGCTAACGGTGCTGTGCAGGACTTGGGGTCATAGGCATTGGTTTAGACAGATTGTTCCAAGTTGAGACACAGGCGCCCCACCCCCTCTTTCTTCCTTCCCCCCTCCCCTCCCTCCCCTCCCCCCTCTCCCCGTCAGGGTTCAGATTCTGAATGGCCCTGTTCACGCCTATGGGACCTTTCGGGCCGAATATCCATGGAACCGAATAGGCACTTGGACTTGATCGCAAAAGTCAGCGGGCCTAACACGCTACGTCAGGAATCCTGCAAAACCCAGAGCGACCGGATGCAACCGGGAATTCATGAATGCAGGCATTCACTCGAGTCTTCCACTCGGTCGCACCGGGTAATGTAGAGGCCTTAATAATTAGAATAGGGTTTTGGGGGTTCCGCATTATAAATATGGTATAAGCTACCACCAAACCCTATTCTAATTATTGAGGCCCCCCATATTACACTTCATGTGAGGCAATGGCTAGGGCTTAGGGTTTAGGGGTTAGGGCTTAGGGTTTTAGGGGCGACACATGGTTCGAAACAAAACTCATACCCTTATCAGGATAGAAACAGGGATCCGAGAATGAATCCAGGCGCTATGAGAACAGAGTGCTTTTACCATGCTGGTGCACATTAATCCCTTACCCCTAACATTATAGGGGAGGCCCCCCCCCTCCCGCCCTAATTCCCAATTTCAAAGTCATAAGGGATGTTTTGATCTCTATTTAGCAATTCGAAATAGGTTTGAAAGGGCGTGGGATGATTTCGCGGGTGATTTTCCGAAAAGTGCGTTTAGTATTAGGGGGGGCGTTTATAGTCAAAGGGGGAAGTGATATTAACAATGCTCCAAACCGTCCGTACTCATAGGACACCCACCGGCAAAAACCCTAAATCCGAAAATCCTTAAGCCTCAAACCGTAAACCCAAAATATGTTGGGACCCAAACTTCGCAACCCTCGAAGGTCTAAGACCGGATGATCATACAACTCCCCAAGTTATAGGCTAGAAAAGTATGGTGCAGTGTAGCACTGTCTGCTCTAGTATAGCTTTGTACGGGAGCCCAAGTGCGTGAAGCCCCACATGCTCGCCAAACTAAGCAAAGGGTTGAGTCCATCCCAAACCCTAAACCCTAAACCCCAAACTGGAAACCCACACCCTAAACCATGAATCCTTAAGTCTTCAGCAATAAAACCCCGAACCCTAAGCCCATCACCCAAAATCCCTTATCCCGAAGCCCTGAACCTTAAGGTCCGCAAAGGGTCGGGTCCATTTGAGACTCGTCCTGATGGAACCACTTGCTCCGATGACCCTTGGCATCGGCGATGTCCTGTGGCACGGTTTAGTTTAGGGTTTCTGGTTCTTGGTTCGGGGATTCGGCGCTCACACTCGGACACTCCAGGCGAGGCATGTGGTTCGAGCTCTGACTGTAGTGGAACTCACAGTAAGAGCAAGCACCACACGCACACAAGCAAATCACACAACCTGCTGAAGGGGTGTGCTCACTCACCGTTTTTTCTTTTCATGCAGTCCACTCCTGTAAGGAATACTTTGCCAATTCGTCCGACCCCATATTAACTAAATGAAACCAAATTTTGAAGTGTCCGGGCTTGGTGTCTTTAAAGGACTCTCGTGCGCTTGGTCTGGTCCTTGACCACCATCTGTAGCTCCTGCGGCGCAGCTTCGTCCTGCATGGGCGTGTGCAGCGCGCTACGGATTCCCAAGCCCTAAACCCTAAATCCTAAACCAAAACCAACCAGTAGATAGGCCATATGATATTGTTCGACTGTAGATCCCATGGTTGAAGCAATGTTATTTCATTAATCTCTCTGGGTCGGTAAGATGAGGAAGCACGTGTTGTGTAAGCCCCTGTTCCTACACGCCGAAACCTGAAGACCTTTTCTTTTAAACCACCATTCACTTGTTGAACGCACCAGGGCCCTCGTTATGCTGGAACCTCTCACGCAAAAGGTGGACGGGACAAGGCTGCTGGAAAGCTTGGGTCCGCTTGTGCATGGTGCTGTGCTAAACCAGGGTGATAACTCAAGGATGGCACCGTGGAAGTGTTGGAACTGGTTCCCACCGAAGAACGCTCTCCGCACCCTAAACCCTACAGAAGCGACAAACCACCATGTTAGACCTAACTTTGTCACAACACACTCCTACACCCCTTGATGCACATCTTCGCGGATGCTTGCAACCCCATAGACGCCCATAAGCTTAGGGTTGAAGCTTCCCCCCAGGGTCCGTGGGCGTCTGATTCTTCAGGAGCTTGCTCCATTTGCCAGGCACGGAGATGTTCGGATTGTTCATGGAGTCCTGAGTTCGTTCTCTCTGTCTGTTTCTATTCGGCTAAGGTTTATGGGGAGGCTTTAGGGCTCAGGGCTTTCCGGGCAAAAGGCATTTTTAGGCTTGCAGAGCTAAGGGGTAAGGGCCAGTGCCGCTGCTTCTGCGTTTGGCTTAAGGTTGTGCTCTGTAGGACATCCAACACAGTGGTGCGTCTCGAAACCCCACATGCGTGCTTCAAATGGAGTTCACTTGCCTTGTAGGTGCGAGAAAGCTGTATAGGGGTTTCAAGGGATTGGAGCGAACTTACTTCCCCAATAAGCAAGGAAACCCAAGGGCAACATAACATCAGAGCAGTAGTGGGTTGCAAGACCTCTAAGTTTAAAGGCTTTGTACGCAGTGATCATGAAGGACTTAGAAGCGAAACTTCGAAAGGATGAGAGCGCGCGAGCTTTCTTGAAGGATCAGGACATGAGAAAGAAGAAACGGCATGGGGTCACAAGCTGTCCTGTTCTGAATATCTTGGCCTCCTAGATGCAAAAAGGGGTTCACAGGTTTGAATGGGCCCTGCAGAACCCCGCATTCTGGCAGATTTCAGCCTCTGTCGGCTAGGGTTTAGGCACTGCAATGTACTTTGAGATAAGTCGCCGCCAGCTTCATCACGAAGATGGAGATCTCCTCCTCCAGCTTCGTGGCACGGATGGAGAGCTGGCGAGCTTGCTCCTGACTTAGACGCCGAACCACAAGGGTCTAGGGTCTAGAGTATATAGGGTTTAGGGTTAGGGTTTAGGGTTTAGGGTCTAGGGCCTAGGGTCTCGAGTATATAGGGTTTAGGGGTTTGGGGTTACTTGGGGTTTAGGGTTTACGGATGGTTCTTCATATCTGGGTCACAAACAGCGGGATTGCGGGGTATCTTGTGCTGTAATTCTCATAGGAGCCCTAAGGAATGATCTTGGTAGTGGTTCGAGCCTCTATGCTCCCGCAAGTAAGAGAAGCTGGACCCATTAGATGGACCCTTTGAGGAACCGCGAATAGCGTTTTGTCTCGCAAAGCCACAGCCCCAACTGGTGGAGGAAGAGGAAAAGGGTTTAGGGTCTACAGGGTTTAGGGGTTCCGGTGTTTAGAGATAATTTTCTGAAGACTCCTGCATCACCCTAAATCCTATGAGCTATACCCTCAACCCTATAAACCCTAAACCCTCCGTCTCTGGATTCCGCTCGGTCTCGTTTACGCCTCTGATGCTGCAGGTGGAAGCCTCATGACTCTACAACCCGAAAGGCCCCTGAAACGTGAAGGCCCTGATTTTCAGTTTAGGGTTTAGGGTTTAAAAGGGCTTAGGGTTTAGGGTTAAACTGAAGCTTTAGGGACACTCTAGTACAATCCTGAAAGTGCCATGGAATACGATTGTTGATATTTCCGACACCTATATGACCCATGTTCTATTCACCTTGGCCTCAAACTTACTGCATAGGACGCCTTGGAAGACCTCATTTTTTATACCTGTCCTACATATATATATATATAACTATATGGGTACAGGGGCCCTAGACAACCCGATATGTAAGCCGACCAAGAAACCACAACAGCCCCGACAAGCGCTGAACCCACCCCCCAAATACCTACTTTTGCTATTTGCCGAAAGCTTTCTTTGCCAAGCATGGGCAAGCACACCACCTTAAAATTTACTAAATTATACATGGTTATGAGGTTTGGGAAATGTTGGACGAAGTTCTAAATGGTGAAGTACTTTGATAGACATCTGGCTATAGTTGGGCGGTGGTGGTGTTATTATCCAAACTGGGCAAGGCCTGTCCTAACTCAATCTTAGGGGTACTTCTTGCTCCAATTAATTGTCCCACTTGGCCCCATACCATGAGGAGACAAGATAAAAAAGCAAGGAGCCCAAACTATAGCATGCCTGCATAGGAACTGAAAGGGGCTCTCACGAATTGTTCAAAGCCCCCATCCCCCTAAACCCTTAACCCTTACAAAACCCTTACACCCCAAATCCTTAACCTATAAGCCCAAGCCCTACACCCCTTTTTTACACAGGCTTGATTGGAGCTCCCCCTAAACCCTGAACCCTTAAACCCCAAACCCCTAAGCCCAAAACCCCTGAACCCTGAACCCTTAAACCCCCCAAACCCCTAAACCCTGAACCCCTGAACTCTAAACCCTGAACCCTTAAACCCTAAACCCCTCAACCCTTAAGCCCTAAACCCCTAAAGCCTGAACCCTTAAACCCTAAACCCCTAAACCCTGTTGCACCCGGGACTCCTAAACCCTGAACCCTTAAGCCCTAAACCCCTAAACCCTTTTCCCTAAACCCTGAACCCTTGAACCCTAAACCCAAAACCCTGAACCGACCAGGGGATAAGAAGGTAAGGCCCCTTTTGTCCTCTGCGTCTCTGGAGGTGGTGACAGTCCTGTCGCCTTCGTATCGATAGTCTTGGTTTTGGGGTTTAGGTTTAGTGGTGGTTGAGGGTTTAGGGTGTAGGGGTTAGGGGTTAAGGGTTAGGAGTTTAGAGTTTAGGGTTTAGGTGTTTAGGGTTTAGGGTTTAGGGTTTTAGGGCTAGGGGGCTCCTTTGGGTTCAGTTTGAAACACTTTTGCTGTATGAGCTCTAGACTCTAGAGCTTGCAGGGCCCCTTTTGAACAGGAATTGAGCGAGGTTGTGCTTGTAGGTTGAAGGCATTGCGGCTTGTGCTAGGAGAAAAAAAGGTGTTGTATCAGCCTGCATTGCGTTTTGCAAGGTCTTAGTGAACCCTGAGGCACAGGTAGCGCTGCATGCTCGTATGATGCTTACCAGCAGCAACCGCCGTGGCCCAAAGCACCGTCCTGATATATCCTGGTCATCATACACACCATCGATCATGTTCCTCGCCATGTCACCAAGCATCGCTAAGCTTTAGGGACGACGGTGCTCGAGTTTACGCAAGCCGCAAAAAGCCGCTGCCGTAAGGACAGTCTCTCGAGAATCCACCCCAAAAGACCAAAGCGCACGAAAGTGCAACGGCTTGCTGTAGGGGGCTTGCTGGTTCTCTCCAACGTAGATCCTCTTGTTGTCCACTTTGTGGCTAGGATGCCAATTATCGCGAACAAGACAAACAAAGGAGCTACACTAGAAACTATAGGAAAGCTCAGCTTTCTCAGACTTGCAATCAGGGTTGGCAGGCTATGATACGCCTAAGACGTCAAGATTCCATGTTCCTAGTGTGAGTAGGAAATATAAAGCCAAAAACGTTAAAGTTGTTAAAGCATGTCGGTTCACAAGCTCGGTTGGCTCCGTAAAATTAAAAAGCTTAAAAATCTGAACGACATCAGCTTGGCCGTGTTGCAGAGTGTAGTGAGCGTGCTTTGAGTGATGGGATTTCAATCATTCTTTGTTCCACGACTTAAGCCGGAGAGAGTTACTGACCTGCTGACCGGCAGGTGGCCACACAGGGGTCGGCCTTAATAAGCAAAATATGGTTTTAGATCAACCTAGTTCCATTCGAGTCTTAACAACTAGCACAAAGATCTTGACTTTGAGGTGCAATGATGAAGCTCGAGTCTGCCTACTGCTCGATAAGCTCTGTTTCGCGATTAGGGTTTAGGGGCCCTAAATCCCACGGCCATCTGCACTAAGTGACCAAGTCTGTAGCCCTAAACCCCCCAAACATTGGACATTGCAACCGCAGCGTCCAAAAGGCCTTGCCGTAGGTAGGGTGCACGTACCAACACCGTAGGTACTTGGCAGTTGTTCGGCGCCAAAGGCATACAATGCTATGCTATTTTTTGGTGGTTTCCGAAGATAGGGGATACCCCTTATTTTAGGACACTCCCATTTGGGGTTAATTAAGGGTTTAGGGTTTAGGGAGCGCGAGACCAGTCTGAGGAGGTAGAGGCGCGAAAAGCAGTAAGGCCTTGCTTGGTGATCTCCTGCAAGGCCGTAGTGATGGCGCTCCGGATGCTGTGGCAGGCGCAGAGCCTTTCGAAGAGCACTGGACCCCCTTTCTCAAAATCAATCAGACCCTAATACGCTAAACACTAAACCCTAAATCCTGAACCCGTAAACACTAAACCCTAAATCCTAGACCCAACCCTCAATTCTCTAGAGTTTCGGCCTATCGGGAGTGAGGCCTAGGGTGTCCCGGGCTTAAGGCTTGCAGGGTTTAGGGCTTCGCTCACCCTGAAGCGGGAAGCCTAACAATCATACTTGTAGGGACAGGATTAAGAAATACGACAATTAGACTCCAAAAGACAAGTAGAAATGATACGACCATATGTAGCAATGAAGGTGCTGATGTGAAAATAATTTAAAAGACGCATGACAACCCAGAAGCTTCTGAGCTTCACCTGCGGAACAGTGACGCCGAAACTCCTGCAGCTGAAAGCCTTTCATATCAGGGACTTAACAAATACAAAAGGGTGTTGGAATGATACCATAATTGTAAGAAGGAGCTTCAAAATGATAGGGGTAATCATTTTATCTCCTGTATTCAGCTGAGTTCAACTGCATCCTTGCTTCGGGGTACTCAGGGTGCCTACTCGGGTTAAGGGTTAAGGGCCTAGGGTTTCCGGGTGCTGGCTGAGTCCAAGCGCAACAAGTCTTAGATCTTGGACTCTTAGTTCGTAGATTTTACGGTGTATTTACTTGATTCTGTGTTTGGTTGTCATGATAAAGAAGAATGGCTGCACCCCAAATATCTCCTGCACACCACTACGAAAAACGAAAACAAGAATTGTGCCCGATGATTACTGACTATGCAAAGTAGATCAGAATGCACTCTCAGGGATGCAGGGTTTACGGTCTAAGGCCCGCGGCTTGGGATGAGGACCACTGTCGGTTGCCGGTGCTGCAGTCTACCATCATTGAAGGTGCAAGGCATAAGAGCGGCTAGCTCGCGGCAAATGCCCTCTAAGCCTTTCGACCTTTACCCTTTTAGGAGCTATCAACCCTCAATGCCCGAGCAGCGTCTTGGCCTTCCTTCTTTGTGCTCTCCTCCGCCTCGGCGACCTCCCACTCCAGCGCTTTTCTTTTGGAGCTCAGGAAGTCCTTGAACGACACCGAGCTCAGGCTTGCCGTCCAAGACGTTGCATTTGGTGAACAGAGAGTCTCTGGCATCTTGGTTGCAAAATTCCAGGCTGCAAACACGTTCTGTTCAGTCAAGAGCGAACTCAGACTCATGGTCGTCTTGAGGACGACCAGCTGGAAACAGCAACCCAGGCAGCCTCATGTAGACACTAACAAGTCTGCACAAGGAGCCCATGAATCGCCTCGCAAACTTTCAGCCGAATTCTGATTCTCAGCCCAACCTCAATGCCCCTTCTAAACTCCAACCCCCTGATCAAAAGAACATTCAAAAAACATAACCCTGAAAAAACAAAGCCGTATGGAAAACCTATATACCTCCGTAGAACCCTCGGCTCCTAAACCCTAAACCCTTAAACCCCTAAGCCCTAAAACCCTCAACCCCTCAACCTAAGCCCCTGAACCCCTAAACCCCTAAACCCTGAACCCTAAAACCCTACACCGCTAAACCCTAAACCCCAAAAGGCGTAAACCCTAAACTCCTAAACCCTCAACTCTATGAACCCTATACACCCTATAACCCCTACACCCTAAACCCTAAAACCCTACACCGCTACACCCTAAACCCCAAACGGCCTAAACCCTAAACCTAAAACACTAAACCCTAAAACCCTAAACCCTAAACCCCTAAACCCTAAAACCATAAACCCTAAACCCTAATCCCTAAACCCTACAAGCCCTATAAACCCTATAAGCCCTATAAGCCCTAAACTCTAAACCCCGAAACAAACCCTAAACCCTAAACCTTCAAACCCTAGAACCTAGAACCCTAAAGCGCTAAACTCTATAAACCCTAAACTCTATAGATCCTAAACCCTGAAACCCTAAACCCCTAATCCCCTGTAGAACCCTCTGCCTTGCCATGGCCGGCTTCGGCGTGCCTCGGCCATGCGACGCTTTGCCCCTTCCGGTTTCCCATTTAGGGTTTAGGGGGTTTTAGGAGGTTTAGGAGGTTTTAGGGGGTTTAGGGGTTTTATGGTTTTAGGTTTTAGGGTTTGGGGCTTTGGGGTTTTAGGGTTTAGGGTTTAGGGGGCTAAGGGGGTTTAGGGTTCGTCTAAGTCTAAGAGTTCCTGTAGGGGATCTACAGCGGTACTGCAAGGGCTGCGGGTTTTTGTAAGGCCTTTTCCATTGTAAGTACGCTTCTCTAGGCTGCTGAACCCAGCAGAAGATATCTGAGATCAGCGTAGCAAGCCCACCCTAAACCTTGAACCCTATAGACCCTACACCCTTTTTGCATCCGGGCTTGTGAAGTCGGCCGGGGAAGGTGACAGGCAGCAACGGAATCGCGCCAAACTGCAGCACTACTGGCTACAGTTCAAGATCTTACGATGCCAACGCTGACTGACGATTTCAACAGTAAGTACAATGTGAAATTCCTCCAATAGAAGAAGATGCATATAGTTTGCAAATAGGATAGCAGAACGTCATGACACTCATCGGTGACCGTGAAGACTATGGCAAACGCAGGTCGCCACGTCTGCATGCCCTCCACAGCATCAAGAAAAATCAGCACATGAGGAGATGCTATGTGTACAGTAGCAGCCCAATCGACATGCGGGTTCAACATGGCACGCCAGCTTTCCCACGTGACATCCCTGTGAATGGGATGTCGTTCGGTCTCATGAACTTGCTTGAAATATCGAAGAACACTGTCGCGCTACGTCTGGTTGTTGGATGCTCGTGGGGAAACAATAGTAAGGAATTCGTCAGGAGGAAGTTCTGATGCTAAGTCGGGGAATATCTCCAGGCACTGCTGGCGAAACCAACTCCAGATAGTATTGTAGGGACCTCCCACCGTTCGCTTGGCAGACATAAAGCGCTGAAAGACTTTAGCAGCTGCATGATCGGAAGGACGACGCAACAAGTGGCCCAGGTACGTCCAGAGACGAGTTCGCCAAGAAAACTTCCAAGAAAATTCGGGAAAGCCATCAAGCCACAAGATGGCGACACGTCTCCTAAGCCTGCGCAAGGACATCGCAACAGCCTTGAAACAGGAATCAGGGATATAAAGATCTAAAACAATCGTCGTCATTGTGGTGTGCATCTGATGAACATCTCGAACAGAGGCGGTTGAGGGGACCAACAGTGGCGAAAACCAAAGCCAAGTAGAAACAACATACTGCCTCAACAATCTCATGGTAGCTGCAGGTTGATGCCAGCGCAGGCCCCGAAGAATACCTTTCATACCCAGAAGTGCAGAGTGGGCAAGCTGATGCACAGAAGGGAGAAGTAGGGTGGCGATGGACTCCGATGGCTCATGATGGCGAAGAGGCTTGCGAACAGCAATCTTCCTTCGTGAAGCTTGGTGTCGTGGGACATGATCTCAGTTTTTGCAGGATTGAAAACCAGACCCACAGCGGCCACGGCTGCCTCGAGCTGCGGAACAAGCTTTCTGGCTTGCTCCCAGGTGTTGAAACAGAGTAGCAAATCATCCACATACAACCATGCATCAAGATCCTCTCCATCTTGCTTCCACGTATGTAGTATAGAATGAAGAACTGTTCCAAGAACAAAGCTGAAGACCAATGACGAATGTGAATGTCCCTGTTGAACACCCTGCAACTGTTGTAAAGTCCAATGCTCCCCCTGAAAAGAAAATTGCAACTGTGGTTGAGGATCACCGTCAGGAGCTGAAGTGCTTCACGTGACAGCTCATGTGGAGTGTGCTTAGCTATGAATTCTGCGACAGCTCGATGGGATAAGCAGTCAAAGGCGCTCCGGACATCAGCATTCAGGTATATTCTGTAGTTGCGCGATGAACTTTCCCGCTGAACTTGGAAATACGCTGCCGTAAGGGGGTCAAGAACTTGCGAACCGGGGAGACCGCCCAACTGGCAGGGAGGTAGGGGCCAATGTTTCTGCAAGCGCTGTGTGATCAAAAAGCAATACATCTTGTGTACCGTCTCCACCAAGTTGATTGGTCGGAGCTGCTGGGCGGAAGCGACATGCGCGACTTTGGGGACGAGGGTGACGAATGAGTCATTAAGCTCCGGCAGGGCATCATCTTCGGAAAGATGGGAATTCAGGAAACTCATAACAACTCGCCGTCCAGTTGCATCCGCCCAGAGAGCAAGCATGAGCTCAGCAGGTACTCCTGACATGCCAGAGACCCTACCAGTTTTCAGACGTAATACTGCAGTGCTGACCTCATCATGCGTGAAGGGGTTGCAAGTGTTACGATCTGACAAACACTGTAATTCCTGCAGTAAGGACTCCACATGGTGGACATCATCATCACGGATGTCTGGCATAAACAAGTCCCGAAAGCGAGTGCGAACAGCATCCGCAGCTTCCTTAGGGGAACCTGCAGTCCGAAGCAGTGGCCCATAGTCGCCGTACTGTTTCTGCCTCTGTCGGAGATAACGAATGGCTTGAGGATCACCCTCAGTGGCCCTGCTCTCCAGTTGCCGAAGCCACTCCATGCGGGCAGCCGCTCGTTTAGTGAGGATTGTCTTGGTAAGCATGTGTATCCGCTCATGGTCAACAGATTCCCGTCTGAGCTTGCGAAGCTGCTTTACTTCAGGATGGTCTCTGTATGTCTGAGTGGGGGTGCGGTAGCAGACTGTACGCTGGATATCTTTGAGCAGCTCCCATTGTCCATGCACATTCAGCCCATCGGGCGATACAGCGGAGAGGCATGACCGCAACGCCGACGCATTGACACTCCACCGGGCACAGCGCTTCTTGTGTGTAGTTCTCCGTCTCTTTCTCGTGCAATTGCTAGTAACGGATGCAAGGGCCAAAGAAATGCTGTCATGATCACTGCCAATGTCCTCACGGGAACCGTTAATGACCTCAAGGCACCTCGACGGGGGCTCTGATGCAGTAGACTCGCTGGTATTCCGACTGATGTAAGCATAATCAAGCTCTGCGGCTGTGTAGCGTCCAAAACGTGTGGGTTGTCCAGCTCGACAAGGAGTGAAACCAGCTGCACGAAATACCCCGTCCAAGGACACAACTCGCGCACTGCAGGGCTCTACATTAACATCACCAATGAATATTGCATGATCACCACGGTGTCTGTTGCAAAGCCGACGAATCTCATGCACTGACTTGGAATAGATCATCTGTGTTGTGACTGTGCGGAAGATGAACTGAGAATACCCATCGTTGAACACTAGAAGACGAAGCAGAAACCTGACCCCTGTCACCCTCTCCCCTCTGTAAGCCTCACTGACATACTCAACACCATCCTTGGAGAGAAGGATCACTTGGCCAAGATGTGATTCCAGTTCGTTTGTACCGAAAATGAAGTAATCCTCAAGTTCACCGTCATGGACAATGTACTCGTGAAGATTGTGTTCAGAGCTGGATGCATGAAGGGGTGTAAGGCCACCAATACCACTAACCTCTTGGAGGGTGATGATATCTGCACATGGGGTGGTGGCTTCAATCCACTCGCCAACGGTTTGCAAAGTCTTACCCTGCGCATTCCATGCATTAACAACGAGGACTTCAGCAGCAGTAGTCGGCTTCGAAGATCAGGCAGACTCATGAAGTCTGCATTCGACATCTGCGGGGGATGCATTCGTGATGGATGAGAGCACCGTCACATTGAAGTGGTATCTGGAGCCGCCTCCCGACTTTTCGGCAGAATCCGCGAAGAACACCGAGATCAGCCTATCACCGGCGGTGGCAGCTAAGAGGTCCGGTGCACCTGCAGCCACACGTTTGCCATCCACCCAAATGATCTGATGTTGCCAAGCATACTCGATTGTAGGTTGCTGGTCTCGTGGAAACAGGCGTAGAATAGCCTCTCCTGCCTTATTTGTGGTGCGGTTCATCAGCCTGCGTTATGGTGTGCGGCTTGGGGCTATCCAGATAGGAGTCCCTGCATGGCTCATGATCTTGTTGGAAAATTTTTCTTGGATCTCATAGAATCGGGTCTGTGCCTGCACGAAGTCCACGCCTGTAAGAAACACATGTGCTGCGCTCGCACGTTTTCCATATATGATGTGCTTCTCTACCATGCGGTCGTAGGGGCTATGGAATGTCGCAAGGAGCTTGTCCAGATCTGACTGTATGATCGCCCTAGGGCTATCGAACTCCCAGCCTCCGATGATCAGATGGGAAAAGTCAGTGTCGTTGTTTGACACAGGAGCACCACAATCCATTGGAATCCATTGGAGCAACACTCTGTGGGAACGCACTGCCACTCCCTTGATGTGAATGTGAGGCTACTGCCGCACTGTTATTACGCTCTGCCTTCCATCCCGCCCATAGATCAAAGGTAGCGTCACGCTGCTGTGCTGAAACATCGGCCTGTCGCTGTGCACCACTGGAGGAGGAGGCCTTCACCAATGCAGCGAGTTCATCAACCCGAAGAGATAGTGCCTTGTACTTTTCATCTTTTGTGGGATCGTGTAACAGTTTCTCGACACCACACGTCTGTCTTCAATACCCCCAACATGCTGAGTGAGGATGCCGATGTTTGACTCAACAGAATTCTGTAGAGCAACAGCCCAAGAGGGTGCGGGATCACTACGCGGCGTTGCCTGTTCCCTCAACAGTCGGTCGAGTTTAAGGTTGGCATCCTCATCATCGTGCTCTTCCTCGATCTCGTTGTTCCTCTTAGGCTTCTTCGGAGGACTCTCCTCTCGAGGTGGAGACGCCCTGACTAAAGCCTGGGAGAAACCCTTGAGCCAAATTGGCTACGGACCCTACACCCTAAACCCTAAATGAAACCCTAAACCCCAAACCCCCAAGGGCCAGGAACTAGGATGAATCGAAGCTGCTTCCTGCACAAGAGCTAGGATAAGCAAGCTTTGTTCCGCTCCGCAGGGTGCAGGGTGTACGTTTCCAGGTTAGTTTGGGGTTTGGATTCAGAACATAGGGTCTTCCTTAAAGCCAAAGCCTACATCTCAATCCCTCAACTTGTCCAAGCTGAGCACACGTGCTCGAGACTTCGAGGACACTCTCAGTCGCTTAAGGCCGCAAGACAGGAGAGTTTAGGGTTTAGGGACTTCTATGGGCTTTTTGCCTCCTACTTAGCAAGGACAAGCCCGCATTGCAGGGTAATGCACCGTCTCTGTCAAGCAGGCCAACCTCATGTACTTGTATGGGTTTAGGATTTAGGGTTTTTGGGTCTGTAGAACTCCAAACGAACTACCTCCATGGTTTCTGTGTAGCTGGCTGAAGTACGAAACAGTACAAGCATCTGCCAAAGCCGAGACTAGTTATAAGGCATGTATACGAAACCCGACCCCAAATCCTATGCCCTATAAACGCTGGGCCAACACTACTCCTATACAGCTATGCTGTCTTATACCGGAACGATACTCTACTTCTTTAGGCTTCTGCAGTGCTGGCTATCCAGAAGTGTATGGGTAGTTGTCAAAGTTATGGTCCCTTTTGGGGTACCCTAAATAATAGGTGCCGTATTATAATAAGGACCCAAAAAGGCACCCTAATTTAGAAAACTACCCATATAGGGATGTTGATAAATAGAATAGGGTTTGTGGGGCACTTTCCACTACAGTTGTAAGGAGCCCGAAAAGGAGTACTGGTAAGGATATAGGCCCCTGTAATAAATGGCATGGCTTTCACATCTGCGTAATTCAAGAATGGAAAAGGGAACTGAATGATTGGCAATAGTATCTATCTCCTTATTATAGTCCACAGACAAGTATACCACAATATAAAGACATGATCGAACTCCCGATAAGAAGAAGGCCTAAAGCCCCAAAGGCCCCACTGCTGGTCCGGAAACTACAGCCCTGACTGGACAACTTGGGGAGTATTCCCTATATATGCAGCAGGCCTTGGAACCCGCAACCCCGTAACGAACACTGCGAATCAAAACAACTAGACAAAAAACAAAAGACAATGACAACAGCTACCCCGGAATGCCTGGGCGCGTCAACCCTAAACCCTAAACCGGTCAGGCCACAGAAGCCAAGACTTTACCACGATGGTTTGCAACTCCACAACCGTCGACACGGAGGAAAGCAAAACAAGCTTGGCCCCCGTTCTTTCCCCGTAGATGAATTAATTGACCCTTAAGCAACTGTACACATACATACATATATATATATATACATGTATATATACACATGTCTATATATATATACACATATATATATATATATATATATATTTATTTATTTATTTACACATAGAAGAGCCACAATCCCGAGACTACTGAGCTGTCGGCCATCGCAGGTGTTGTTTCCCATGTCTCCGAAGTAGCCTCGGGTCTTGTCCGGTCTTCTCCAAACACTAAAACCCTACCTGGACCCTAAAGAACCTGCCTTTTCAGTGTGCCTTATTAATTTCTTTATATAGGTCCTTCAAAAAGTACGTTATTTAGAGGTTAAGGACCCTTTTCAGCACGGACTGAGGTGCCGGCCAGCGCCCATCCAACCCTCCGGTTAAGGACCCTAAACCCTAAACCCTCTAAACCCCCTAAACCCTAAAACCCGAAACCCGTAAACCCTAAACCCTAAAAGCCCTAAACCGTGGGTTAAGGTAGACCCTAAACCTTGCGTCCGGCCTTAGGACAACCCGAAAATCCCAATTAAGGGCGCTCGTCGAAGGTCTGCAGGTCGCCAAAGTTGCATGGTTTAGGGTTTAGAGTTCAGGGTTTAGGGTTCAGGGTTTACGGTTCAGGGTTTAGGGTCTAGGGCTTATGGTTCAGGGTTCAGAGTTTAGGGATTAAGGGCTTAGACTTTAGGGTTGTGTTTTCGCAGTGGCTGAGGAGGTCTTACACGCTGCCCGGACCCAGGATTGCGATACCTTGTCTTGGATAATTGCCCTCATTTCAGATCTTGAGAAGAGAACTACTTCGCTAAGTGTGACGACGCATAAGCCAAGGAAATGCACCCGAAGTTCAAAAGGGAAGGGATCCCATGTAGCATCTCTAAATCAACAGAACTCCCAGTGGTCCGTCCTTTGAGCCAACGACAAGCTTTTCGAGCAATCGCAAGCCCAAGCCTCGAATCGTGAAACTTCGACCGAGAACCCAAGAACCCAAGAGCCCTTTAGCCCAAGAGCCTTACTCCTAAATCTTGGCCTTAGGTCGCAAGGCCCTAAGCCCCGGAGGTCTTTCCAAGGAGCACCCTCATAATCCCCTACTTCCCGTAGATGTTAACCTACATGATTCTTACCCTAAGACCAAATTATCAGGTATGTTCCTTCAAGGGCATGGGTCTACAGCTCCTTGATGGCCAAGATGCATGTAGCCTTGCAGTGTTCCGGCTGCCCAGCGCAGCCACACTCCTGAGGGTTCCGGGATGGTGCAGTCGAGGAAAATGGGGTCTTTGCAGGTCTTGAAGCTTCAGGGAGTAGGAGTTGAGGGCTAAGGAGTCGAAACTGTGTAAGGGGTTGAGACTTTCGGGTTTCCATGAGATGCAGGGTCTGTGGTATCGTAATCGAGCTTTCAGCTGGGGTCGCAGGCGGTCTCCCTGGAACATGAAACCAAAGACGAGTCACGAGCCCAAGCGCCGGGAACCTCACTGTATACCCTGCTCTGGAGACTCGTGTGGCATTCGAAACCCAGAAAACTATGCCGGGATCACAGGCACCCCCCAAGGAAGCCCTGGCCAGAGGTATCACAGTGGTGAAGCAAATCATCGGATAAGTTCCAAGGTACGGCATGGAAGACTTAGGCTGAAATGCATTTTCGGGTTTCCACGGCGGCAACTTTCTCTAGAACCCACTACTCCTTCATGGGGGGGATATACCTCGAGTAAGAGATGCAAGGCCCCGACGATGACTTGAAGCTTGTGCAATTGAAAGCTTGGCGGCGGCGTGGGTGGAACTTTAGAAGCAACGCTCATTGGAGTGAGAACACTTGATGGCTTTGGTTTGCATGTCAGGCTTGCTCCAAGGTTAGGGTTTAGGGTTTAGGGTTTAGGGTTATATATACCGTCGACGACATGAGATCATCCTATAAACGCATCATGCATGGCTTTATGTCAGACGTCCCAACCCCGACTTGACTCCGAAGCCAATACCCGGTGACTTCATGGTCGCCTAGCATTTCTAGGAGGCGGGAGGCTAACCTCTTGTGACAATGTAGATCAGGGCTACAGTACACAGAACACGCGAAAGGGTACCCACTCACATGTGTTGCAGAACAGGGTTTCGGTGCGCGCGCGCGCGTGTGTGTGTGTGTGTGTGCATGGTATATCTGTCTATCTATCTGTTTACCTATCTATCTATCTATCTATCTATCTATCTATCTATGTATACATACATACATACATACATACATACATACATACATACATACATACACACACACACATATATATATATATAACAAATGTCATAAAGAGTTGCTTTAAATTATATCCCCTTCTGTCCCCGGCAGTAAAACTGACCCACCCCGGCCTTTGAGGTGCAAACCGACGGGTGGTTCTCATACTTCTCGCCGGCTTCTGAGGCTAGTTCTTAGGGCTTAGGGGTTTAAGGGCTTGTGGGGTTTAGGATTTTAGGGGTTTAGGGGTTTGGGAGTTTAAGAGCTTAGGGTTTAGGGGGTTTAGGGGTTTAGGAGTTTGGGAGTTTAGGGTTTTAGGGGTTTAGAGTTTTTGGATCGGGAGGCTTTATGGTTTCGGGGTCGAGGGGTTTGTTGGTTTTGGGTTTGAAGTGGTTCAGTGTCCGTGTTTCAGGCTTTGCAGATGCTCGTGGGTTTCACCTCTAGCCTAGGGTAGAGGCACCTAAGTACCTATATAGTAGAATGTAGGGTTTCGATACTAGGAATTACTATCATGATTTCGGGAAGTATTAACAGTACATAGGACCCTTGGGACTAGAAACAGAGACAATCTCTTGCTCAAGGTAGGTGCACACGTAGTGCAGGGTGCTGGGGGCCGCCCGTAGCGCTGCCGGACGTGGCAAGCCCCTCCACTTCAACTTACCACGACAACCTGAAAAATTGGAACAGCTATACTAGTATTGCTGTTGCGTGGTGAGGTCATCGGGCTTCCTGGAAGGGCTCGAAGTTCGAAGTTTCCACAAGCTGTGCAGGCCGTCAAGTGCTGGTGGCACCTTGCGTGCTGCTTCGCCGGCTCTGCGTCATGTGCTCCAGAAGAGAGATGTCGTATACATCTTTACATCGAGGCTCAAGTAGACAGTGTTTCAGAAAGGATGCCCCGCTCTCTGAACATCGCCAGGGTGGAAGTGGGGTCGACTGACTCGCTCGCAGCTTCTCACACCAGGCTCATTACTCGCGTGCAGGGCATAGTAGGGTTTTGGGTTTATGGTTTAGTCGCGTAAACATACACTGAAAACTCAAGCTCATTCCACCGGTCACAGGACGAGAAAGGTGGCCTGACCCCGAACAGGTTCACAAAATTGAAGGTACGATTATGCCATTACCCATAGGCCCTAAAGTAGTTCCTTTTTGGGGTTCATATATAGAATCCTATAAGGTAACCCCAAAAAGGAACTACTATGGGGCCTACCGGCTACTAAGATGGAGAACCCGAAGCCCCAAAACCCTGGCAGCAGTACCGCAAGGCCCTGAATCATAAACCACATAAGCCCTTATAAAGCCTAGAATCCCTCTAGTACCTGTCTAGAACCTTAAGGAACGCTCATGACACGCTTTGAAGAACTTCAATATTATTAAGCTTCTAAGCTCAGCTGTGATGTCTGATATCCGGCTTGGGGGGGGTTGCGACTCCTGGGGAATAGGGCAATGCGGGTGGTTGTCAAAATTAATGGTCCCTTTCTGGGTCCTTATTATTAACGGACATCAGTCGGTCGTTTGCATGAAGCACTCATTGGTGCACGTGAAACATGAATGGAAACAAGTACCGAGAATCTAGAATTTGTCAAGAACGACAGTCAAGTCTTGCACCAGCTCTGTGAGCGCAGTGCGCCAAGATGCAATGACAGAGGCATCACAAGCTACCACGCGCTTGCAGCATCTATGAATCTTATCAGGATACTTCAGGAAGTTAATGGAAACCCCGCAGAAGTGGCA
>CAJNDV010019946.1:46628-64227 GCA_905221635.1 Symbiodinium sp. CCMP2456 | reverse complement strand
TAGTAGTAGTAGTAGTAGTGGTAGTAGTGGTAGCGGTGGTAGTAGTAGTAGTGGTAGTAGTGGTGGTAGTAGTAGTAGTAGTAGTAGCAGTAGTAGTAATAGTAGTAGTAGTAGTAGTAGTAGTAGTCGTCGTAATCGTCGTCGTCGTCGTCGTCGTCGTCGTCGTCGTCGTAGTAGTAGTAGTAGTAGTAGTAGTAGCAGCAGTGGCAGTGGCAGTGGCAGTAGCAGCAGCAGTTGCAACGGTCGTGGCAATGGTACCGGCAATAACAGTACTAGCTCTCACAAGAATAGCGACGAGTACCAATCGCTACGTAGCATCAGTGAGAGGGTACGCTGAAACGGATCCCCCATGGCTTGAAGCTTAGTGCTTGCCAGTGCTCCAAAATATCCACCCAGACGTCGCTTGAAACCCGACGACCCCGTCTAGCACCCCCCCCCCTGAAACCCTTAAGCAGGAGGCCTCGGAAGGTGGCTGCAGAGAGGTATTTCTTCTCTCGCACGCGTTCACCGACGTACAGCAGCTGCTCCCCAGCGAAGTTCATGGTGTTCACTCGCCAAACCCTTCGCTTGTCCTGCGCTGAGAAGCATCTTCTGACTTGTCGGGTATCATGGGGAACTTAAAGTTAACCTTTTGGGTTTATATAGAGGTTACATAGGGATATACTACCCGAAAANNNGGTTACCTACTCTACAACTAGGTCTTCATAGGCTTTCACCCAGGGTCCAATATCTCGAAAAACCCACACCAAAAAGATGCCTTACAGTGCAAGTACAGGAATCACTCTCAAACCCAAAGCCAAAGCCCCTTATCTCCCGAATCCGGCAATGACCGCAAAGCAAACCCAAAGTTCCTAGACTCAGAAAGCAAAAAAACTGCCAGTAACCACCCCTCAAACCCCAAAACATGCGAACCTTAACGCCCTAAATGTCTAATTCTATACACATCTCAAACCCTGTGAACCCCATAAGCGCCCTAACCGCGAGAAGCCTACCAGCCCTAAAAAGAAGCGGTACAAAAGCCGGCGGAAACCTTGTGAACCCCAC
Source organism: Symbiodinium sp. CCMP2456 (assembly GCA_905221635.1). Taxonomy (NCBI): domain Eukaryota; class Dinophyceae; order Suessiales; family Symbiodiniaceae; genus Symbiodinium; species Symbiodinium sp. CCMP2456. Next base: position 63,183 of record CAJNDV010019946.1, on the reverse strand, counting down.
AAAAACCCAAAACTCCCTAGGTTTGGGGTTTAGGGTTTAGGGTGAAGGCCCTAAACCCTAACCCCTAAACCCTAAACCCTAAACCCTGAACCTTAAACCCTGAAAGATGCATTTCGGAAACGAAGCCCCGTCCGATTTTCGTGGGCTTCTGGAGCCAGTTTCTTCCGAGAGGAGCTCTTGAAGCCCTGCTGGCCGTCGGGGTTTGGGGTTTAGGGTTTAGGGTTTAGGGTTTTGGGTCTTGGGTTTAGGGTCTAGGGTTTAGGGACCCAAAAAGGACATAAGCATAAGCCAAGGATATGCCTACCTTATTGGGCTTCACTAGAAGGGGATTTATATGGGATATCCCTAGTCTAGTGTTTGCTTATGTGCTTTTTTGGGGGCCCTATCAGTTAGGGCTTATAAGTGGATGTAGGGTTGTCAGATTTAAGGCTAAGGGTTTCCAGGGTGGTAGGGTTTAGGGCTGGCTCACAAGGTTGCAGGATTTAGAGCTTAAGGTTTACAGGGTTGCAGGATTTAGGGTTTATGGGGTTGTAGGGCTTAGGGCTCATGGTTGATAAGGTTGTAGGCTTGCATCGCAGGGTTTAGAGCTTATGGGTTGTAAGTTGTAAGGTTGTGAGATGGCGTCCTCCCAGTGGGTGCAAAAAGGAAGCACAGAACGCCCAACGCAAGTAAAGAGCGCCCAATGGAGGATCCTCAGTACAAGGATCCCCCTCCCTTTCCAAAACACGAAAGAAAGCCCGCAGCTCATTTTCACAAGGCCCTTCTAGGAGAATAGGGGAGACTTCGTAAGTGGGGTAGCCGCTCGGGATTTGGCGTTCAAGACTTTAAGCTTTCGGCAGGGAGGTTTAGGCTTTATAATCTGAGTCGTTGAGTTACGTTTTTAGCTTCAGTTTCAAGTGCCCTAACTGGCATTGGCCCGCTGAGAACTTGCTTCCTCTGAGTTCCTTGAATGGTAGATTACGCTATAACTATGTGAGGAGCCACCCCTGGACTAGTATTCGTAAATACTGTGGCTTATAAATTAAGCTCTACCTGGGGGGTCCCTGTCCTTGCGACACCTTCCTGTTCGTGGGTGGCACTCTACAACGGGAGCCCTCGTTATGCCATCCCACTCCCTGCAAGCCAAGAAGCCTCATAGGAACCTAGTCTACTCAATTTAGGGTTTAGGGTTTAGGGTTTAGGGTTTAGGGTTTAGGTTTAGGGTTCAAGACTCCATTATCGGGGCCCTGGAACTCTTCATGTCCTCTTGAAGCTGCTTCCACCTCGTCTGTTTCTGTGCCTTCCTCGCGCTTAGGGTTTAGGGTTTAGGGGGTGTAGGGTTTAGGGTGTAGGGTTTAGGGTTTAGGGTGTAGGGTTTAGGGTTTAGGGTTTAGGCCCTAAACCCCTAAAACCCTAAACCCCTAAACCCTGGGGGCTGCTGCGCTCGCCTTCTCTTGGAGGGTCTTGACTACCCACCGCCGGTCCGGCGGTCGTCTCTGCTGTGACCCAGAGCTGGGGATCGGCTAATATAGGGGCCTCAAGAATTGGAATATGGTTTTGGCGTCCTTCATAGTGTAGTTATGATAAGGTAGGTAATTATTGAGGCCCCTATATTAGAGACGAATCCTTCGCTCTGGAGCCGTAAGCAGGGAAACCGGAAGTGATGACAATAAGCTCCCAAAACTTCCACGATGCCTGGCATCCTCCGTTGCCGCCTTTGGGCTTGCCTTGTCCCTGCCATGGCGCCTAGCTGCCGCCCCTGCGCTTTGGATCGCCCAGCTCGAAGTGCGCGATGCCAGAACGGGCTTCCAGGCGCCAAAGCGGAATGAACGAGCAACCTAAACCCTAAACCCTAACCCCTAAACCAGGTTGCGCTAGGGCTACAGCTATCGCCTTCCTGACAGCCGTCTTCTGGGCCCTGAGGAATAATCTTACCAACTAGTGAGGCTTCTATTACTAAACACGAAACCCTCCTTATGGAACCTTTAGCTCACACATGCTGTGACGCGAGTGCACGGCGCAAGCAGTGCGACTCGCAGCGAAGTCTATCCGAAGTCGGGGGGAAACTAAATCGGCCTCGCCAGCACGGCCTTGTGGCCAGCTGATCTTCCCTGTACAAACCGGCCGAGGCTTGCGCGCGCCTTCAGGTAAAGAGAAGTAGACAGCCCAACGACCAAGCCATCAGCAATAAAACCAATCCCGAGATCAGCCAAACTAAGACCACCAACCAAAAGCTCCTGAAGCCCAAGGCTGCGCAAAGCAGGTCGCAAAACTCTCCTAATTAAATTGACTCGCGCCGCAACTGTAGGAGCTGGCGGCGGAAAGCTGAGAGATGTGGTTTCTACCCATGTGCCTGTGGGATCGCAGCTAGGATACGGGTTTACCCCACTCACATGTAGAACGAACACCAGCTCCAACCAGGAACACCTGTATGCCACCGTGGCCTCCAGATCCGACTTGTAGAGAAAGTCGCAGAGCTCGGCGACGAATGAGGGCGGCATGCCAAAGCCGCCGTCACTCACCAGAGACCTCCAGTTGAGGGGCAGTGCATCTTCCAGGTGGACCTGTTTCGGGACCGAACCACTGGGTGGGGCAAAGGCCTCGTCGTCTTGTTCATCACTGACTGGGGCATGCGCCCGGTCTGCTGGTCTCCGATCAGCGATGCCGAAAAAGATTGCCCGAAGAGCTCGGAGAGCACGTAAAACGGAGTGATGGTACTCCACCGCGGATCCATGTACTTCTGCCAACAATTGAGGCCTGTTGCGATTAGCCTGCCCGGCCAAAACGTCGGCGTGATTGTTGTTCTTGGCCAACCAGTCCTCGAAAGGGTCCTCCGTCAGCGTTACATCCAAATGAGATGGGGCGTGACGCACCAGGAACTGGGACTCATCCAGCTGGTCCAAAAGCCATGTGATATCTTCCCACAAGTCACTGTCGGCCGCTGCGTCCATGGAGCCGCCATTGCGCAAAGTAGCCACGCCATTGACCATGTTCAACGCGTCAGTCCACAGGATCACCGGAAGACGAGTTGCCAATGCCCACTTGGCCGCGGCGATCAGCGCAGTGAGTTCAGCTCGAGGGGCCGTCTGGAGGATGCCACGTAGATTGCCACATGCTATGGCCTGTCCACCCGCAGCGTGGATAAGGCCCCAGCCCGCAAGGGCAAGGTCCGGATGGGCGAACTCCATGCAGGAGCCGTCAGAGAAAAGATGTTGCCATCCCACCCCCGACCCTGAAAAGAAGAAAACCCCGGTGGTGTCCACGATCGAATGCAGCAGTTCACGCAGTCTGGGCAAATGTGGATTGGCGGAGGGCAGCAAGTGGTTCGTGAGGGAGGTAGGCAGTCGGTCCCATCGATCACAGACCCACTGATGCTCCTGCCTGACTGTTTGGTACTCGGCACAGAAACGAATCCTGTGCTCCACCGTATCAGGCACTCCGCAGTGTTTGCACATGCCATCCTGCCGGGCATCAAAAAGGGCATGTTGGTGTCCAAAAAGGAAAGCACCCGACCTCACTGCGGCGTAACGCGCCACGTCCAACGCAGTCATCTTGGCAGTATCAGCAGACAGTAATGCCGGATCCAAGCCCTTCAGATCTGACATGGCAACCCGATGGCCGTGTGCCCGGGCAACGTACTGGAGCCAACCGTGATGCAGGAGACGACGCAGGAGGGCCTGAGGGCTACTAATGAGGTTATGAGCCAAACCTTCATGATCCAGGACCATGGGAGGGGCCTGGATACACCAGCCGATCTGCGAGAATACCTCCAAAAGCTTGGTGAGTGGACCATGCAAGCGCTGACCAGTAAGCGTGGCGTGGTGAAGCCTCCAATGGCTCAAGAAATTAGGGAGCCGCCGAGCCATACGGCGTATATCCCGCACACATGTCCACAGCTGGTAAAAACCAGGATCCGCAGTGGGCGGGTCAGCGATGCTCAGGCGCAGCATGGAGCTCGAGCCTCCAGGGCGGATTCTCAGGGCCGATGTGGCGGCTGCCCGGAGTTGAGAGAGCTGGGCCTCGGCAAGTGGCACCGCTGAGATTCCGTGCAGCGCTCTGGGCCACACCTTGGCCGGGAGTGCAAGAAGCTTCAAGCAACAAGGGGCCCGGGAGCGGCGGAGGGAGCGCCAAAGCGTTTCCAGGTTGGTGCAGCGAAGTTTTAAGGCGGCGTTACGAACCCGCGGCCCAAAGGACATGATGCCACCAAGTTCCCTGGCAGATTCCCGTACAGGAGGACCAAAACAAGCAATGGCTTTACGTGCATTGACCTCCGTAGCCCAAAGGAAAGTTTTGTCAGAGTCCAGCGGGAGACTCAGCAAGTCCATGAAACACTGCACCGAAGAGTAGGCCTGAGCCAGGCGTGCAGGAGCACCGGTGGTGCACGCAAAGTTGTCCACGTAGCTGAGTGAGCGGACCTGCGGGCAAAAGGCCTGCATGTAAACGTGATAGGCCCAGTTCGCCAAGACCATTGCCACCGGAGAAAGAGGACAGCCTTCAGGAAACCCGGAGGTGGAAGCAATCGGAGGGCTGACTTGGCCGCGCACCAAAAAGCGCCGCTCAGTGTTTTGAAGGAAGCTGCACCAGGGTCCGATTAAACGCCAAGGCAAGCCAACATGTGCGGCCATTGCCAACAGGGGAAGGCGTGGCAGATTGTTGAAGCACTTGGAGATATCGGTGGAAAGCCCGAGAAGGGAACCGCCCGATTGACAGCACAACTCGATTTCCAGCTGAACCGAATACCAAAGCTCTGTGGCCTCCTTGCCCGGGAGAAAGCCAAGAAGGCCGTCGGGCACAACACGGCGGAGCGCGGAAAGGATTTGCCGGGCACGTATCCCAGACCACGTCCGATATATGACCGAATACAAGCAAATTGGCCGAAAGCCGTTTGCATCCTCACGGCCGTTGTGCTTGTTCAGCATGCAGACAAAACCCAGCAGCAGTTGTTTCGGCCAGGAGCGTTGATCCAGCTCAATGCTCCGGAGCATCCCGAGCAGCTCGAGAGTGCGCTCCTTTGGCAGGTGCAGCAGATCGTCCCGAGCCCAACCATCCGGCCCACGGGCACACCGGGTTTTGAACCGCCGAAGCGCGCGGTCCCACATGCGAAGACTGATATCAGGTATCTCAAAAGCATGCCTCGGCAGAAAAGCTGTGGCGAAGTCAAGGAAGCGCTGCCAGTCCGTGGCAGAAGTGTGGGCATGCTGTTGCCAGCGTGGAGCCCAAAGATTGGTAAACTCAGAAAAGACATCGGCCGTAGAGGAGAGTACCTGTACCTGTTCAAGCTCATGGCCGACAAAATCCAATGGCCTATCCAATGTGCACACATCAGAGTCACAGGAGGAGATTTCAACAGGGACCCCATCGACAGTCCAAGTTGAAGTGCCACGTAAATCAAGTGGGTTTTCGACGTGCACCTGGAGGCCTGAAGGAGCAGTAGCCAAAATGGCATACTCACGGGTGATGCGTAGATTGTCCACCTGCTCTGGGGCAGGATCCCGAAGCTCCTTGTATACCTGGGCGAGTGTCTTATCATATTTGGCATCGAGCACCGTGGCCCGTCGACGGAGATGCCAGGCCTCAAGACTTCTGTAATTTGAGCGGAAGTCGAGGTAGATGGCCTGGGCCGTGGAAGCATCAGGGAGGCGCAGTGGGAGATTAGGCGGACAGCCGGCCAGCTGAACGTGCCTGGTGGGCCACCAGTTTGCAAAACCATGGCGAAAGCCACGAGCATCGAGGATTGACCGCCAAAATCCCAGCCTGTAGTCAATGGCAGAGATGGCGGAGCTTGCTGCTTGCAAGGCATGTACCAGCGACTGCAGCCTACGGAGCTGTTTGAACCATCTTTGTACTTCGGCGCCCAGGCCGTCATGCAGCATGGAGACCTCACCCTGGCGGCTAGCACGAGGGGGTCGCACCTGTCGAAGGCGTCGTTGAGGGTGGGTCCTTGCGCCGCGGCCGAAGCAGTTAGCGGGCAAGCCCTTGTTGTGAAGGCCCGGTAAGAACCCATCCAAGCTGTGCTCAACCGCCTTAGAAAATCGCGCAAACCATCTATCAGGGTCCGAGCATGATGCCGGTCGGTGGTCCCCCAAACGATGCCAAGCATCGATATCGACCTCAGACCAACAGAGTTCCGCAGGGACAGGCCAGACAGTCTCCGGAACGGAATCACCCGGCAGAGAAAATCCAGCAATTATGGTGGCGTGCTCCTGAAAGACGTCTGCAATTCGCACCGAAGAAAGCAGGGTCACAGCCTCAGGCGATAGCCACAAGTAGTCGCGCCGTGTGGCGTTTTTGCAAGTAGGTCGGGGTGTCACCCCCCAGCGGTGTTGTGCCAGATCTTGCACCTCGACCCAGCCGTGCGCCTGCCACAGCTGACATTGCTGCAGCGAGGCAACGTCGTGATTGAAATCCCCACCTATTACCCGGACACCACTGGCTCCGAGAACCATTTCCCGCGTCAGAGCACCCAACATCAGATCCGTGCGGGACTGGGCATCGGGCCAGGTGGGGCCCCTTGGATAGCCATAGGCAGTAGCAATGGTCAGAGTAGTGGAGGCATGGTAGTGCTGGGCGATCATCACCCGACCTGTTTCGTAGAGGCCCTGGGGCCAACACACAGAAAATTCCCGACAGGGGACGTCACTGACTTGTAGGACACCTGTCCAGGTGCCGGCCCATTGACTGTTTACCCTGAGCATGGCAGGGGAGCCAGAGAGTATTCGGGCTTGACGGCCGGATTGTCGGGCGATGGAACGTAGTTGTTGGGCGCATCCCGAAAGAGAGACCGCCGAAAGCTGTGTCTCAGCGAAGCAGTGCACTCCGAAACCCAAGTCGGAGTAATGGCTCTCCTTGGAGCGAAGCCCGGTAGGATTGCTCGTGCTGATGAAGAAATCACATGCTGGCCCAGGGTGACGGGCTTCGCCGAAACGCTGGACCTCATGGAACGGGGCATGCGAGGCAGCGACTGTCGGGCTGACCCAAGCTCCGAAAGTCGAGACCGCAAGGCCAAAGGGTGTGCAGAAGAAGCCAGCAAGGCACTGCAAAACTAAGAAAAAGAGACGAAGTGGCGGGCATCCAAAAGCAGACGGCCCGTTCCTATGCCCAAAAGAACGGCCGGTGCGACCTAGTCAGTGGCGCGGCTTTTTGTCCGAGAAGAGCGCCTGGATTTGCTCCATCTGTGCCGTTAACTGGCAGGCCATCTGTTGCGACAGTTCGGATTGCAGGGACGAGGCCGCGGAGTGCACGGTGGCCTGAACATCGGTGCGGATTCGGCCCAACTCACTCTTTTGCTCCTGCACTGTGGAACTGAGGGCTTCGATTTGTTTCGCCTGATCGGCGACCTTGGTACCGAATCCCTGGAACCAGGATTCAAACTTGGTGCTCTGATGTTTCATCTCACAGACTGATGTCTCAAGAGCATGCAGGCGCTTGTCTTGATCAGAAAGTCCGGGCGGAGGGCTTGTGGCATCCCTTTCGGCAAATTTTTGTTGCACAAGTTCCTGAAGATCATGGCGGAGACCGGCCTCAACCTGAGCAATCTTTGTGACGGCCTCGGACGAAGACGAGCTGACAGCGGCTGGCGGCTGTCTGGCAGCAGACCATGGATCCCGGCCTTCTGCCCAAGGGTCGGGGCGATCAGGAGCTTCATCATGATCATCATCAAGAAGCAACGCCTTGCGAGTGCGATTTGAGGCGCAGATGCTTGCGGTGTGGCTCTTGGGAGCACCTACCTCCTTGACCTTAGTAGCCAAAACAAATCCAGAGCCCAAAGGGAGCGCTTGAAGTGGGGGCTCGCTCGAAGCGCCAATCAGCCATGCACTGCCGAGAGCATCGCCCTTGTCCGGTTGGAGAGGCTTGCCATTCCAACCCCATTGCTTTAGTTGCTGCGTCAAAGCGTGGCGTTGATGTGCTTCAAACACAGCCTGCTCATCGGCTTCCTTCGTGCGAAGCCCGTACTTATGCCCGATCCTGGCCAAAGAAATAGCTTTCTCGGTCGTCTTGAGTGCATGCTGAGCCTGCGCAGCACACACCCCGGGGAGCCAGACGACAGCCCAAGAGCTGTGTGGTCCACTGCCGTCTGAGGCCCGCGGCTCTATGTAGAGCCCTGGCTGGCCTGTGCAAAACATGTGCGGAAGGGCCGACGCCGGTACACGAATGAACACCTGGAAGAGTTCGGCTGCCTCGGCCTTGACCTTTCCCCCAGTAACCCGGCACCATTGTCTGGCCCAAACATCTAGAAACAAATGCTCGACTTCCTCATCGACTGCGGCATGGAAGCCGGGACAGGCACGATCACAGCTCCGCCCATGGCATACCTGGAACTCAGGAACCTGCTGAAGCAATGTCCGGACAGGAGCCTCGGCCAGCTTGTCCCAAGGGATCTTGCATTCATCCTTGAAGAGGCTCAGCCGAACTACCGTGGTGGGCAGATTATCGACTTCAACCGAGTTGGCGCTGGCGAGCTCAACATCATCATCTCCAAGTTGCAGCATCGACCCTGTGACAAGAATGGCTTCCTGTGTGGGGGAGTAGATAGCAGGGAAGCGGAGGTGCGACACACGCGAGGGCCCTGAATCATCCGTATCTAATGTTGCCGTTGTAATCAAGGCCAGGGCGTCAACACTGAGGTTTTTGGCCTGAGCCAGGAATGGAGCCACCTGTGCGACCGTGCAGAAACAGATTCCAGTGACACCGGCCTGTACCTCAGAAAAAGAGAGCTGGCCCAAATGTGAGCCCGACTTGGCAACAAAGGACTCGGGGAGCAGTTGCAGGCTATTAGGGTCAATGTGCAGTGGTGCCGCAGTTGTTGACCTGGACCCCTTCTGTTTCTTGGCCTTAGGTCGGGCCACCTCGGTACCATAACGAGTCTGGGCACGTAGTTCAATGTGGGCCTGCAGCTCTGCAGGCTGCACCCACTTGAAGAGGGACCCCGGGCGGGACCCTAACGCCTTGAGTGCTTGCCAGACATTCTTTTGTGTCAGAGCCTGGGCCAAGGAACCGGCACCTATCTTAGTAACCGCAGCCTGCAAACGGGAATCGACGGCTTCGCCGGGCACACCCTTGGAAGTCAAAATGCCCTTTAGCTCCTTTTCCTGCTCAACAGACAATCCACCATGACCGGCCAGACTGTAGGGCAGGGGAGGAAGTGCGGCCAGCATGGATTCAGCCCGGTAGAGAGGGTCCTCAAGAGCACCTTCCGACAGCCAATGAAGCGCGTGGGCCAGAGCAACAACTCCACAAGAGCCTGGGAGTGCCTGAGGCAAAACCGTAATCTCTTGAAGGGATTCCAAAGTGCAACCTCCCAGCCGGATCAAAGTGGTGGCAAGCTGCTGTGCCACGTTCGAGTTGCGGCCAGGGATGCCGTCAAACACCAGGGCACGGGCTGACTTGGCAGCCACACAGAAGGCAAGCAAAGTCCAGTGACCTGTGGCAACAAAAGGAACCAAGATTCGGCGGCCCTCTGGCAGGACCTCGGCAAAATGTTCACCTGTACCGGGAAGCAGGCCAATGTTGGAATTCGCCAACAGCCCTTCCGCAACCGTGGGCGGCAGCACTGCTACAGGAACCTCAGGATAGTCCCGGGCCACTTGAAGAAGGCAACACCACAGTGCAGTGTCGGTGCAGAGCTGCGTGTCAGATTGCACGGGTGGCTTGGGGAAGTGCTCTAGAATCTCCTGGGGCAGGTTTGGGGCCACCGAGACCTCGGAGTCTCCACGGGAGGTGGCATTGCTGGGGTCGGGGTCATCTTGGAAAAGCCTGCGCCTCACGTCCAGACTAGGTGCCTCGGGGGTGAGCGATGGCTGAACCCTGGCCTTTTTCGCGCTCAGCTGAAGTAAGTAGCAAGGCCCGGCCGGCCGAGGATGCAGCAGAGCGGTCAGTGGGAGGACCCGGGTGCCATCCAAGAGCTGTGCCTTTAATCCTGGGCCCAGAAGGGCCTTTTCAACTTCAAGAAGCTGGCCTGCTGTGATGGGCCCGGAAATCTTCCAAGGTGTGGGGCCATCAGGGCCTTGGAGTGAGAGGTCGCCACCGATCATCATTGGCACTGTGATCCAATTATCCTGGCGCTGTTGCAGAATGCATGCCTGATACCTACTGACCTCCTGGCCGGGATCAAGTACAGCACCGTTGTGGCGCTTGGCCGCCCAGGCACGAAGGTGGGCCAGAATCCAGATTGCTTGCAGAGGTGAGCTAAGCCTGCCGATGAGGCAAAGCGCTGCACGCGGATCTGCCGGCAGAGGCTGCAGCGGGGGCCAGGCATTCAGCAGACCTACCTCCTGCGGGTGGGGATGCCGCCTCTGGTTGGTAACCTGGGAGATAACACAAACTCCTTTAAGGCCGCAGTGTTGCATGCCATCCAGGCTTTGGGGCTGAGTCCTGCAACCACATGGACATGCACGAAGGGCATTCCCCCAGCTGTGCAGAGCTTGCGGTGCCTGGGCAGACAGAACCAGCATGCGGTCTACGTCGCCGAGGGACTGATCCTCGAAAGCGGCAAGCTCGTGTTCATCCAGCTGAAGTGCAAGTTCCTCCTCCTCAGACCATACTGGCCAGGCAGGGATGACATGCCTCACCTGCCACGGGTCGCGGAGCGTGGGCCAGGGAGCAAGTTGCAAGGCAAGTGGGTCAGCAGGAGATATAACGACCCACCAGCGGAGCCGAGCAGAAGCCCATTGTGCGGCAAGGTCCAGCTCAACTTGCAGCCAGTGAAAGCCTGTCTGGGCAGCAAAGGCACCAATCTCTTTAAGGGCTGCCGGGTTTGAAAAGACATCTGAGTTGCACTCAAGAACGACTGCGCACGCATTGGTATGCCAGGCAAGCTGCAGGACCGATCGCAGAACCACCAACCCTGAACAATCCGAAGCAAACCCAAAGCCGGCGGGGCGAAGGCCGAGTCGAGGCAGGGCTGCCCCGATCACACTGCAGTGCTGTGGCTGCACTTGATGCAGTTGCAGACGCGTTCCACGATTTGTAATGTCTCCTTCAATCACGGTATCGAAGTGTTTTCTCAGAGCGGCGCAAGCCAAGCCATTATGATCTGAAACAGCCAAGCAAGTTCCACCAATGGCCTGACATCCCAGTGAAATACCTCCTATACCGGCACACACCTCCTTGAGGTACCGGAATGATTCTGCAGTCGGTGTGGTCCTGGGAATTACCACCGTGCCTGTAAGTAGAACCAACTGATGCGAAGCCCCAAGAAACCCTTTGTACTGTACCCCGTAGAGCGTGAAGAAGTCTCCGGCGCCAAGGGAGCCTATGCAACGACATTCCTCTTTATGCCAAAGAGCAAGCAGCGTAGAAGCCTGAGCATCCCGAGAAGTGACCTGAACTGAGATATCCACCAGAGCGCCTGGTTGTAAATCAGAAAAGCGAGGGTCAGTCTCCATGATCGGCTTACAATGCCTCGAGGATCTGTCGAAAACAGCCCTACTCCTGGTAAGTCTCGAGCCCAGGGCTCTTATGGAACCTTTAAACCCAGAAAGAACTCTGGACGGAACCCGATTAAGTATTCAGACTTCCACATGGGTAGTTCCCGAAATTCGGGTCCCTATTTAGGTCCCCAACATAGTACGGCACCCTTCTGAAAAGGACCCTAAAGGGGACCCTCATTCAGAGAACTACCCATGTGCTGGATAGCACAACTCTTTTTGAGCTGCGATGGCCTCGGCAGACCCCAGCCACGCTATTTTGGTTACTAGAAGGAACCTTATTGGGTTTAGGGTTTAGGGTTTCTAAATTAGAACCAAAAGTTGCCCCCTGCCTTTCTTCTCCTCGTTGTAGATCATGGAGCCCCCTTTCCGCTGGCGATTTCTCGATCTCATACCTCCGGTTTGATGACTTCGAGGGCTTTACGTATGGCTGTTGTTGTTAACATTCTTATTGCTATTGTTAGTATTACTATCATATCATTCATATTAGTATCATTACTATCATCATTATTACTACGATCATTATGATTACTCCTATTCTTATTCTTAGTAGTAGTAGTGGTGGTAGTAGTAGTAGTAGTAGTAGTAGCAGCATTCGAATCAGTCTAAGCGTGTCTTTGTGGTTTCTTCCCACGGGGAAGGACTCGGCCTTGCCCTTTCTTCGGATTAGGAGTGGAGGCTGCTAAGGTTGGGCATTTAGGGTTTAGGGTTTAGGGTTTAAGGGCTTACATAAGGTTTTAGGGTTTAGGGTTTAGGCTTCATGGGTTTAGGGCTTAGGGTCTAGGCTGAAGGGCTTAGGGGTTCTGGGCGACCCTGAGCTATGCCTTACGCCGCAACCTAGATCCCTGCTCCGTACGCAACTTGATTTCGGGTGGAGGCTTCAGTCTTGCCTGCTTCAGGCTTTCACAGAAGCTGAAGAGGGTTGGAGGGTGTTGGGATTTAGCGGATAGCTTTGGGGTAATGTGTTGCATCCAAAACCCTAATGTAGAAGCCTCAATTCTTAGAATAGGGGTTTGGGGTGCCTTATAGTATAATCATAATAAGGAGCTCCCAAAAATAATATAGGTAATTCTTGAGGCCCCTCTATTTGGGTACCTTATAGTATGATTATAGTAAGGAGCCCCAAAAAATAATATAGGTAATTCTTGAGGCCCCTCTATGAACCCCTAAAGGATCCTCATTCCAAATCTGGAAGCCCCAAGATTTTGTCATGGGGTCTTGGGTGGTGCCGGCATGCAAGTTGCAAACAGGACCACAATATAGGGGCCTTAATAATTACCAATACTATTTTGGGGCTCCTTCTTATAATTATAGTATAACGGGCCCCAAAGCCCCATTCTAATTATGAAGGCCCCTATATCAGGCAGGTGAAGAAGCAAGGGAACAGGAAGAGTAATGATGTCTCTTATGCGCCACAAGAAAAAATGTCCAACACTTCTAGCTTAGTACTAACAATTACTATCACGAGGGTTGTATATGATAGTATGCTCGTGGTAAGCGCATGGTGAAAGCACTAACCAGACAGCCCTAATGCCATTCCGACAACGCAAACACCCCGCCTACTTGAGAACCCCTGATGGATCCCTTGAAGGAACCTTAACAGGAACCTTGAAAGGACACCTAAAACTCTAAACCCCACCCCGCCCAAACCCCCCTAAACCCCCTAAACCTCCCTAAACCCCCCCCTAAGCCGCCTAAGCCCCAAGCCCCCCTTCAGCCCCCCCCCCCCTCCCCGTGCAGCCGCCTACTTTCGTGTCCTGTGGCAGATTCGCCAAGTCCTTGGTGCCGGACTTCTCGCCTCTTCCGCGCATCATGTCCTGCTGTCCCCTGAACCCTATATGGGTGTTTCCGAAAATTGGGGGTACCTTATATTGGGGTCCTTTATAATAGGGATCCTACTATTTAGGGTGCTATATTAGGGTCCCCTATTTTCGGAAACCCCCATATTATAAACCCCAAACCCTAAACTCTATGCCCTAAACCCTAAACCCCAAACCCTGAACTCCCCCTATGGTGTAGCACTTTAGGGCTCCACACGGACTCCAAAAGGGGTGCTGTAAGGGTCCTACAAAGCTTCGATGTTGGCTTCAGGGCCTTTGGGCGTAATATAAAGACCCTCATGAATAGGGTTCCGGGGTATAGTAGACTATAATTTTTATCAAGAACCCCATATTAACATTGAATGTGGTAGTTAAACCCTAAACCCTAAACCCAGATTATTTAGGCCCCTACATTAGCACTTTACACTCCGGTTTTGGGGTTCAGGGCTTCTGGCTTTGACTCAGTTTGAGGCGTTGAGGGTTTCCAGGGGATGAAGGAGATACTGTCGATGATATAAATCCTGCAGTACCTTAAGGACCCTTAAGGGTTTAGGGTTTAGGGGTCATTTTTTAGGGTTTAGGGTTCAGGGTTTAGGGTTTAGGGCATTGCCTTAAGGACCCTAAACTATGGGAAGTATGGTATACTCCTTCCTATGGGTCATGCGGGATTTCTATCATCAACTGTAGTACTGGGTCCATCAACCTAAGTCTTCTAGGGACGGCCGTGATGGCTTATACGCTACACAGGGAGACACGAGTCCGAGGGGACGGAGAAAACCGGTAAAGACGGCCATGACAATGGGACCAGTCGCAAGAAGTCATGAAGAAGAAGAAGAAGATGTTTTGAGACAAATTATGAAAGAAGTGAGCGCTCACATGCCACACAAACGAGTCAACAGACAGACCGAGGAAATCAACGCCCGCAACGCTCCCTTACTGCAGAAAATGGCTGAGAAAACGCGAAACCTTCAACCCTAAACCCCTGAACCTTTAAAGCCCTAAACCCCTAAACCTTTAAAGCCCTAAACCCCTAAACCTTTAAAGCCCTAAACCCCTAAACCCCTAAAGCCTTAAAGCCCGAAACCCCTAACCCTGAACCCCTAAACCCTTAAAGCCCTAAACCCCTAAACCGAGGCCGGATCTGACGGGCTGGGCCTCAAGGGGGTTCGCACATGCAGTCAGATGCAGCGTTGGGGGCTTTAGGGTTTAGGGTTTAGGGTGTAGGGGTTTAGGGGTTTAGGGGTTTAGGGGTTTAGGGTTTAGGGTTTAGGGTTTAGGGGCTTAGGGTTTAGGGGGGGTTAGGGTTTAGGGTTGGGGGTTATACTTCTTGCCAGATCGTGCAATTTCCTGCTGAGCTGTTTCAACTTCATGTAAGGGCCTTAATAATTAGAATAGGGTTTGGGGCTCCTGTATAGTATAATTATAGCCAGGAACCCCCAAAATAATATAGGTAATTATGAAGGCCCCTATATTACATGGCTGAATCTTCCGAATCTTACACCAGCCCTAAGCCCTAAACCCTAAGTCCTAAACTCCTAAACCCTAAGCCCCAAGCCCTAAACCTAAACCCTAAACTCTAAACCCTAAACCCTAAACTCTAAACACTAAACCCTAAACCCTAAACTCTACACTCTAAACCCTAAACCCTAAACCCCAAACCCTAAACCCCATACTCTAAACCCTAAGCCCTAAACTCTAAACCCCTAAAGCCCAAAAACCCCTAAGGGCCCTAAGCCCTAAGCCCTCAGGGTCTCCTGCAAGTAGGCAGCCTTCCTCGGTTGCCAGGGCTACGCAGGGCTACGCCCAGAGCTGCAACCCCGACGAACGGTTTAGGGTTTAGGGTTTAGGGTTCAGGGTTTAGGGTTTAGGGTTTAGGGTTTAGGGTTCAGGGTTCAGGGTTTAGGGTTTAGAGTTTAGGGTTTAGGAAGAGACGTCCAATGCTACATCTGTGAAACCAAGGGCCCTTCTCCCTGAGCCCTAAGCCCGAAACCCTAAACCCGACACCCTAAACCCTAAACCCCAAAAATCTAAGCCCAAGGGCCCTACATCCTCAAAGCCCTTTCCTGTACTGCACATAGACTGCCAAAATGGTTTGACAAGCTTCCCTGGCAGAAGCGCGCTCATGCATTCACATCGCAGTCAATGGTCTAGAGCGGCTGTCAGCAAGATGCGCAACATGAACCCAGGCTTCAGGTAGAACCGACATGACGTTGTGCATATGTCTCATATGAACCCACGGACGAAACCCATAGCGCATATCTGCTACCAAGCATCTGCAGGAGCTTGTAAGACCTGGATGCAGGGACATGGAGGCAACCGGTTTGTACCCTAAGCCACAAACACTCAACGGCCACCAATGAGGGTTTTGGTTAGAGGGTACAGCTGGCTTCGGCAGCTGTCTAGCAGCTAGCGTGAGCTCTCAACTCCAAGCACCTTCGCAGCCTCAACGCCTCGCTATGGAATCCGAAAGCAAACGCCTTCAACCCTAATCCCAAAGCCCAAAGAGCCTACACCGAAAACTCCAGACACACCAGACGGTCATAGAAACAAACGCCTGAAATTACTGAAATTGCTTAAACCCAAACCCGAAGCCCTGAACCCGAGCAGAACTTTGCAAAAACTGCAGATTTCCAACTCTCCACAGTCCAAAACGTTGACCGTCAGCTCAGCCCTCAACCCTGAAACCCTGAGCCCAAGCATCTCGCCAGCGAAAAATCCTGTGCCCAGAACCCAACACCCTTGAACCCTGGGCTCCTGAAGCTCTGGATTTGCTACAGTTTAGGCTTCCGGTTTAGGGTGTAGGGTTTAGGGTTTAGGGTTTAGGGTTGAGGGTTTAGGGGTCTGGGACTGTGCGGCTGTACGGTTCAGGGCTGCAGAGACCGGACAACCAACTTGGAATATTGCAGCTGGATCATCCCCATATGGAGGTTTCTGAAAATAGGGGACCCTAATACAATACCCTAAATAGTAGGGTCCTTATTATAAGGAGCCCAAAATAAGGTACCCCTTATTCGGAAACTCTCATATCGATCCCAACCCGTATGCAGCCCTTATAGGACCTCTATGTAGACACATAGCCTGTTTCCATACAGCCCAAAACCCAAACCCAAAACCCATCCTTCGACCCTAAACCCTAAACTACCCCTATACCCTAAACCCTTAACCCCCGGACCCCTAAACCCCTAAACCCCTAAACCCCAAAACCCCTATACCCTAAACCCTAAACCCTAAACCCCAAACCCCTAAACCCCAAACCTTGCGAAGCTGTGAAAGCAAACATGGCGACAGGGTGTTCAAAGGGAGCGGCCTAAGGCTCTAGGGGTTAGTCTT